>KV426012.1:49143-95333 GCA_001632375.1 Exidia glandulosa HHB12029
GACTCCCAGAGAATCTGGCCCTGGTCTGGGTCGAGCCTGAACGACTGGGTCTTGACCTTCTTCGCGGAGACCTTGAGCATCTGGGTGCCCTGCTGGAGCGGCTTGGGGACGTCGTAGTCGGTGGCGGGCGACTGGAACTGGTGCGCGGTCTTGTGCTCGCCGTTGTGGTTCATTCTGGGCAGAGCAGAGTCGCTGGCGGCGGCGAAGACACGTGGCCTCGTCGTGGCGGACGACTCGCTCATGGCGCGCGCGTGCCGGGCAGCCTGGCGCTGTGGCGTGCCCGGAATCCGTGCAGCCGCGTTCTCGACCACCTTCTTCAGACTCGCGCTGAAGCTTCGGCGTCGTTCCACCTTCGTCGTCGTCGCGCGCGTCGTCGAGCTCGAGTCGCCGCCGCCGGCGGGCGTGGCGAAGACGTCGTCCTGGAACTCGCGGCCCTCGTGCATGGTGGGGAGTGGAACGGTGAGCAGGTTCTGGGCCCTGCGGAGGAGCCCGCCCCTGGATGACGTGTTTTGTCGGGGAAGACTCTTGGAGCGCTGCACAGACGCCATTCTCGACGACGAGCTGGACGAGGAGCCCGTCGTCCCCGCGGACTCTCTGTTATAACAAGGAATGAGACCGGCGACATACTTCTTGCACAGCATATAATTCTCTCCCCCTACAGCCTCGCCGCAGCCATTCCCAGGCCTGTCTCGCGCTGCTAAATCTCCTCTTGTACCTGGTCTCTCACCGCCTCACCTTGCCTCACGCTCTTCTCACTGCTGCCTCGATTCTCGGCGTCTCTCCTCCATTCGCCGATGTTTGGTCCGTAGTCAAAGTCTCTGGACAGCCCCGGACAGGACACGTGCATCGGCTTGGCGAGGTATACTTAGCACTGGGGAAGCATGATGTATATTCACTCCTCTAAAACTTTCGACTTGTCCCCCACTGTCTCATCGTACACTCCCTCCTCCACATGCACACTGATAGCAAAGACTTCGGGCATCCGGCTCAGTTGCATCTTCGTCGTCTCCCTCTCCTGCGGCTTGCCAAAGACAAGAATACTCGGCCGCGTGAGCAGGAGCAGGAGGACGTTGCCCAGTCCGCTGAGATGGAAGGGCACGATGCCCACGAACGTCCACGTCGACGAGATGTCGTGTCCGCTGAACATAATCCACCGTGTCACGGACAGGGGAAGGACGAGGATAATGTACACCGCAGGATATCTGCACCAACATTAGTATATAGAAGAGAGTCAGTCACTCTCCCGGGTACTCACAGCAACATCTTCAAACTCTGCCTCATCCGATCAAACGCAGCTCCATGCGTCGACCTCGACGGACACCAAGTAAACCTCCACGGACTGACCTCCACATTGCCCCTTACAACGAGCCACAGCGGCACATACAGCACGACCGCCCCAAATACGCTCAACCACAACCAGATATACTCCGCGCTAATCCTCTCTTCCGGGTACCCATTCGCAACCCAACACCAGTACGGCACGGGCTGGAAGAACTCGTGCCCGGGTTTGTGGTGCAGCGCGTAGGCGATTCCGACATAGAGGGAGACGTAGAGCCATATCGCGCTGATGACCAGACAGGGCACGAGCTTTTGCGGCTGAGACGGCGACCAGTGAAAACAGATAACGCAGAATGTATGGATGGTGATCGCCTGTCGGTTCGGTGTACAGAGATTAGCCAAGTTCGCCGCAGACCGTGACAGAGTTTCTACGCACGAGAGTGGCCATTGCTGCACTAGGCTCTCCTAGCGATTTCAAGACGCCTATTTCCCGTGGTGTCAGGATATTGTATCGACGCAGTATACAGAGCCCACACACCTTGAGCCGTACAGTAGACACTACACTCCGTACGACCCACTCGAACATGATGCACATTGATCATAGCGCCAACAGCTTGCAAGAGATCCGATACCAGCAACGAGATCTACTCGCATGAGAAAGAGCTCATATGCTCTGAGTCTGAACGTACCATGTACGCATCGACGTGCGTCTTGACGATCGGGCGCTTCTTCCCTTCGGATTGGGGAGCACCTCCACTGGTACGACGAACAAGCACCACATGTCTCTGCAACAATGAGCTCATCAGCACATACACACACGAGGGAGAGTACACCGTGAACGTACCGCAACCATGTATACAACGACCAGTATCGCACCTGCCGACAATGCCCCAGCAGCAGCAGTCAGCTGTATCCAGTGTCCACGATCAGCACCATATGCATATAGAGGGACACGATGTGAGAAATGTGACGAACAGAGAGACCGAGGAGAGGGCCCCTCGAAAGCATCGTCGAAGGACACTGGTCCTCACTTTGGAGTTGCATGGCGAGGAACGGGGCTTAGCAACCACTGGCAGACGCGGATCCTCACACTCACATCTGCCTATGTAGTCCGCTCCTTGTATCAGCGGCGAGCGACAGCTGCATCTCAGCTTGTCCATGAAGGGCGTGAGGTTGTCTTGTTGGTGCCAGAGTGGGCATAGGAAGGACCTGAGAGATAGGCAGGTGGGGTAAGCACAGCTATTTGGGGTACAACACGTAGGTTCGACCGTGCGCGCTGCAGTAACAGCGCGAGAAGCACGGGGCTTGAACAACGCCTTGCACTGCAAGGACTTGTGTCAGTAACATTCCCGGCAGACGAGCGTCTAGGACGGCATCCGGTGACGAGACGATGAACGTGTTGCTTAGCTGCCGTGAGCGAGGCGAGGGTAAAGGACGAATGGTCGACAGCATGCATTGTCTGTACGCGAGACGTTCGACTACACACGCGCCCAATGGCGCACGAAACCTACAATAATACAGTGAATTGCACAGCGAGATATGTGGACGGCAGCAAGTTCAAGACTGAACTGGGTCCCACAAGCACAGTTGCGGGACATCGATTTCTTGGTAGCCACCAGAAGCAGGAACGTAGAACGCCTGGTTACCGTCGACCATCTGCACGGCGACGATCTCGCCCTTGTTGGGCCCGTGCAGCGCGACAGCCTGCTGGCCGGCGCTCGTCGGGTGGATAGGGACAAGGAGCTCGATCGGTACGGCGGACTCCTCTTTGCGGCTACCGTCACGCAGTAGAACAGTCGCAGTCGGAGTATACCCGCCACCAAGGTCAAGGACGGAGAGAACGATGCCCTGCTTGCTCTCAAGTTCGGTGGCTTTGCTGGCCCAACCGTCAGTGCGCCTGGAAAGACCACGGAATTCGACGACAAGACCGCGTCCGCGGCTCGTGTCTGAAATAGCCGAGTCTTTGAGCCAGCGCGGATCCAGTACTGCGTAGCACAAGTATCAGAAAAAGGCCACAATAAATAGCGATATAGTTGTCAACAACTTACCAAAGCCATGGATTGAGGGCATCGGCGCGTCATAACCAGACAGCATGGACCCGCCAGGAGTGGGAGCGGAGGCGGGAGTAGGGGCACCGCCGTAAGGTGTGGGCGCGCCGGCAAACGGTGTCGGTGCGCTGAACGGCCTGCCGCGAGGCGTGTCATCGAACCCATCGTCGCCACCAGGACCCGGGGTAGGCGCGGCAGGCGTGGGCGCGCTGATAGGCGTGGGCGCGTTGAAAGGTGTGGGCGCGCTGTACGGCGTAGGCGCCCCCGCTCCGTACGCACCGGGTGTCGGCGCGTCGTTAGGCTCGCCCCAGCCGCTGCCACTGGCAGCGGGCGTGGGCGCTGTGTCGGTTGCGCCCCATCCACCGACTAGAGGCGCATCGTCGGTCGCTCCCCACCCACTGGAACGCGCAGGCGGGTCTGTTGCTCCCCAACCTGAACCACCGCCACCAGAGTACGGGTTGGGGGTACGGCCTCCAAAAGCATTTGGATTCGGCGTGCGTCCACCCATAGCATGAGCAGGCGTCCGGCCACCTGCGCCGCTCGCATACGGGTTGGGAGTTCGCCCCTGCGCCTGCCAGGCCGGTGTGCCGCTGTACGCGTTGGGCGTCTTGCTCCCGGCCGCCCACGCAGGCGTCTTGCCGTCGTTCGAAGCCCAAGGGTTCGGAGTCTTCGAACTCGAATTCCACGCCGGTGTCTTCCCTCCTCCTGCATACGGATTGGGGGTGCGACCGTTTGCGAAGGGCGCATCTCCGGCGGCAGCGTACGGGTTAGGAGTTTTAGAGCCACCGTACGGGTTGGGCGTTCGAGCGCCGAAGCCGGAGGGTGGGCCCATACGGCCACTGGGCGGTCCCATGTGGCCACCACGACCGCCGCCGCCGCCGCCGCGGGGTAAGTCGAGGTCAAGAAGTCGTCCGTCACCGTCTCGGCGCCGCAGCTTACTCTTCTCGATACTGATCGTCTTGTTATTCGTGCTCAATTCGACACGAGCGTGCGCGCCGTTCGTCTCCTTGATAGTGCCAATGTAGCCCTTGTAGCCGCCTTGCACGATGGTAACAGCCGCTCCGCGAAGGGGATCCTTGAACCCGCGATCCATCGTTCCCGCCGAGGGCATCGCACCACCGGCGAGGGCAGGGTTCATCTTCGTGAGATCCATAGAGGACTTGGCCATGCCACGCGGCGCTAGCGGTGCGAGGGCACGCGCGCGCGCAACGAAGACACCACCGTTCTCAGGGATGTCCCGGTTATGCAAGAAAGCGAAGTAGGACTGGTGAACGTGTAGGAGACGACCTTTGCGACCCTAAGAGTACAGAATGTTAGGGCAGAGTAACATTTCATCGATGCAAAAACGTACTTCGCCCTCGACCTCCTTCAGGTTGTCGCCCACATTGAGCTCGTAGCCCTCCGAATCGGTCGCGATGGTGGAACGGTTATTCTGGCGCGCCGAGATCTGGTGCGGTTGGACGGTGCGAACATGTCCATGTTGGTCGAGCACGCGGAACGAGTCGCGCTCCGTCTTGAAGATCACACCGACGCTTTGGGGGCTGATAGAGCGTCAGCTGAGAGTAGAAAGGGCGAAAGTTCAACGTACTCAAGCTGGACGAGGTCGTGCAATTCGTAGTTGCCAACCATATTTGTGCTCGCGCCGACTTCCGCAGCCTCGCGCAAATCTTTAGCGAAGACAGAGACCTGTAAAAGAGGTCAATACGTGAAACATCGAGAAACTTGGACACCGTGCTCGCACCTCTTGCATGCTCATGTCCGAGAGGAAGGTCACGACATTGTCTGCGACGGATACGACGAGACCCGTCTCGTCCGCATTCTTACCAGTCATGACCTTGACATGGTCACCGGGCTTGAACCGCTTGCGCACACTGCGCGCGGGAACCTCGATCTTCTGTCCCTCGATGTCGACGCCCTCCGCGCGTAACGTAACGATGTCGCCCATAACGCTCTCGACCACACCGATCAGGCCCGTCTGCTCGCCCTCGTACACCTCGACATGATCACCGGGCTGCAAGACGATGATGGCAGCCTTGCGAGCGGCGTCGGCGATGATGCTCAAGTCGACCTTGCTCGCACCAGCAGAGTCGCCTTCCAGATCCGCGTCCGGACGCGAGCTGAAGCGCTCGACCTCCTCGAGCGTCGGCGCAACATTGTCCGTCGAGATGGCGCTTATACGCAGGTCCTTCTCGCAGAAGCCGTTGATGTACGTCTCGCCTTGGAAGACGTAGACGGGCGTTGGGCCAGGCTTGCGCGCAACCGCCTTGCGGGTGTAAACTTTTACGACCTCCTCGTAGTTAAATAAGCGCTGAGGAGGACGCGTCTGCACCGTACGAAGTTGCTTGCGCTTCCCGTCGCCAGTCTCCTCGCGCGGGTTGAGGTCGATGCGAGGCACGAAGCGCAGTCCGACCTCCTCGTTGTCCGGAGTGTCGATGACCTGAGCGAGGTCGCCAACGTACTTCCCGCGCTTAATGCGCACCCAGTCACCTATACGCAGAGTGATCTCCTTCTTCCTGATCTGGAGAAGGGACGCCATTTCGTCGATGGGCACGAGCGACGGGGGGCGGCTCAAGAACACGCCGACGAAGCCCTGCAACGCGTTCATCACAGCCTGTTGACCGCGTGCCTCGACGTAGATCATTCCCGAGAGCGAGTCATGCTGGAACGCGGACAGAATCTGGAGCGGGTTCGCTTTGAACTCGAGGTCGAGCGACTTGCGCATGAGGTTGAAGACGAGCTCCTTCTCGCGGCCTGGCTTGACTCGGACCTGCCACAGATTCGCGTCGTTGACGGATGGCATGAGCAGGCGCTGCGGGATCTGGTCCATGTCGCCGGTGTATAGCGCTGCAGCAGACTGGCCGCGCTGCTTGTACCGGTCCGCGATGCGGCGAATCTCCTCGTCGTTGAGTTCCTCCTGCTGTCTGCGAAGACCTCTGTGGGCGCTGCGCTCCGTATCGAGGCCGGGCTCGTATTGCTCGGTAACGACGAAGTCATCTGAAACGGTTCAGGTGGCGAGCGACAGGCAACTGGTTTCACGTACTGTCTATGTGCTCGCCCTCGTCTTCGTCGTCTTCGTCGTCATCGTCGACCTCGGCTTCGGCGTCAATGAAGGCCAAAGCTCCAGTGCGGCGCTTGCGCTACAGGGAGTTAATATTCAGATTTCAGGAATGAGCTGGTCGACTTGCGCGTTTCTTCTTGCGCTTCCTGTCGCCGACGTCGTCTTCCTCGTCCTCCTCGTCATCTTCTTCGTCGTCGTCGTCGTCTTCGTCTTCATACAAGTCCCTGGGGCGCTTCTTTTGCGAGCTCTGGCCCGCATCGTAGCCGGCGTCGTCGTCCTCGTCGTCCATGGCGTCGCCCACGCGCTTCCCAGCCTCATCGAAGTCGTCCGACATGGCAAGAGACAAGATGCGCTGAGCGGTGTTCCAAACTCGCGGCGCGTCTCGTAGAGGCAAGAGAACGTCAAGAGCGCCGGTGTTTGCCGTTCTCGGACTTCACTTCCTTTTTCCCGCTTTCGTTTCAGCTTCCGTCGTGCCAGCACACTTAGAGCACGCAACGTGGTTCAGTCTCTGCCAAATGTACCTGCAAGGATGGTCACCTGATATACTCATTTCATATCTGGTTCAGCTGGTTTCACCTCGACGTGGAGCTCCTTGTCTGCGTTGCCGGTTGTCAGCGAGTCTGGCCAGATGTCCTGATACTTTCACTCATACTATCCGCATTCCTCGTTTGCTCGGCGGACAAATGACCGCGACAGTTCAGCAGCCGGGCTGGTAGTATCTTAAATGTCCACGTGCTCTACAATTGAACTCGTTTTGGCGCCAGGACTGCAGGTTGGGAAGCTCGATTTGCTATGCTACGCCGAACTAGCTGAATTTATGGACGTGTACCACTGTCTATTCGGAGCGGACTCGGGGTGCTGGATAGCCGCAAGATCCGTGTATCGGTGTCCCTGTGGCGAATGGTGCTGCAGATCTTTGCGTCCTTCTCCATCACAACCGCTTCGTCAGGGGTATAAGATCCAAGGGCGCAAAGAAGCTCACTCTGCTCAAGGTTCTGACGATCAATTCATACCACTACAGACACGTGAAATCCAGCCGCACATGCGCGGGATGGTACAATGACATCGAAATCCACAGCAAGTGTAAAGACAACAAGTCGAACGACAGCGACGTACAGTACAGCGAGATAAATTACAGCTCGGATTTACAACCTACAGCTTGAAGGGTTTCAGGCGTTGTGACCTCGCGATTCCTTGCAGCGACGTCGCGATGGCTTCCGCCGTTTTTTCAGGGAACTGCATCGGAAACTACGCAACGCTGAGCTTTATGTCTCCCACTTATGGTTGTTGACGTACCATGTGACCGCCAGGATTGATCCACTGGACGCTCCCGCGCTTCGCCTTCTTCACGCGGTCAGCTATGTCCTCCTTGTAGCCCTTCATGCTAGGGACACCGTAAGGAATGCGTTGTAGCTGGTATCGATAACGCACCCAAGCTCATCCTTCTTGGCGTATATGAAGTGTACGACGGGCAAGTCCGGTTGTCGGCCCTCGATCAGGTCGAGCAGAGTCTCCCAGGCGAAGTGGTGGTGCCGTCGATCGCGATAGGCAGCCTAGAGACGCCATTCTCAACGTCAGAGACGGTAGTTTGGAGAGGCTTGTGCAGCGCAGCGTACCATCTCGTTCGCTTTACTGCATGCCAACGTGACGCCCATGAAAGAGTACGGATCCTCAAAGCGCGACGCGGGATGCTCTTTCAGGCCGTGTTCCTGTATGTTGCACACAAAGTAAGCTCTCGTCTGCAGCATCATATGCTGCGAGACGCACCACGAACAGCTCGAGCGCTCGCGGATCCCAACTGCGGTAACCAGGCATACTCCGGAACATCTTGAGCGCAACTTCTCGAGACATCCATGTGTCGGGCTTGCTCCAAACAACCATCGTCAGTACGCGTGCGACGTGGTCCATGTCTTCCGACTCGGGCCCAACGGTCGCGTCGAGGAGGATGAGCCCGGCAAGCGCGCGCAGCGTGGACAGTAGCACGATCCCATTCCCTCCTACGTCGAGCCGTCAGTACGCAGGCTACAGCATGAGACACATGGAGACAGGACGAACCTGCACTGTGGCCGACGCCGACTAATGTACGATGCGAAAGCCCCAGGACGGGCGACGAGAGAAAGGCGTCGATCGCGATAGGATGATGCCAGCCTGACCCTGTGAGCGAGAGCCGCAATGCATGATCAGACACCCCATATGGCTTAGCCGCAGCCATCAGGATCCCCAGGCTGCTCCCGCGCCCAGGTCTGCATGTATGTACTCACACGTGTCTGGCGACTCCCCTATCAGGTCCGCGTTCAACGTCGCGGATTCGCCGCAGTTCGGGCAATCTGAAAGGCGACGAGGTCAGTGCAAGTCTCCCAAAAGTAAGTAACAAGAGTGCGTACCAATAGCCCATGCCTCTGCGATCAGCGGGCAGACGCGAAAGAGGTGCTCGACAACGGGTGCCCAAAGTTCTTTGTGCAGCCCCGCTGCGTGTGCGAGAACGAGTGTGAGGGGCGCCTCCCTCAGCGAGCGAGGCGCGTCGGGACGATAAAGAGCGGCTGAGACGGTGAACCCGCATTCTGCGCGGAGGTCGAGCACGACGGTGTCCACGAGCATGCGGGCTATCGCGTCTGAAAGGGAGCAAGTGAGAAACGATCACCGGACGCAGTGCGAGACGGGTGATACCTTTATACATATCTCGCAAAGAAGGAGCTCTGTGAGAGATCGCCAACACTCGTTTTCTTGCATCATGAGAACCTCTCCCAGCAGCGCCTACGTATTACGAAGCCGCAAAGGATGGTGATCTCTCGGACCTACGGCACGGCTGGCCATCGACAACGTGCCATGTCAAATTCCTGCGCCAAGTTGCAGGAAACACGTTCACTACCCCGACAATTCGACGAGGACATTCAGGACCGTCGAGGTTGCCTTGAGTCGAGTGGCGCAAAGAGCATTGCGGCTGATATCCTTTCCCGGGTGACTTGCGCTGTCATCCTTCTCACGCATGAGCGCTTCTGCCCGGTTTGCTGCGGTCGAGAGATCGCTTCTCCCCGTGCTCATCGAAGCTTGGCAATCATATAATCTGCACGCGCCTTTGTACGCAAGTGTCGTGGACTAGGAGTTGAACCCTTGAAATGGTCGAAAAAGGACGTGTTAAACGGCTGTGACCAGCCTGTCTATCTGGTTCGCGACCACGGCATGCGCAAGGCTCTGGGCAATGACGTTGTTTGCAGCTCGAAAGGATCACACGGACCGTCTGCGAAGATCAAGAGATCTCGATCGCTTGGCTGCCCGGTGTTGTTGTTGAATCAGCATTTATATCCCGGTGTGGCAGACTTGCAGCGGTTCGCGATTGCATGGTGACCGTGTATCACAGCGACGAGAGCAAGGGACTCGGAGAATCTATATACACAAGAGATAAGATAGTACACCTGACTTGTACATTACCGGGTACGGGGATACAGTACTCAGTACTTGATGAAGTTGCCGACAATCATGCTCGGAATGCCCTTGTCGTCGCGGCGGATGGTGAAGCTGCAGCAGCAATGGATGAACCTGTCCTCCTTCTTCATCTCGCGCATGTTCAGAAGTGGCAGTCCGACGCTGCGCGGCGTAGCTGGCATGCTCGGGCCGAATGCATGCGACAGCGCGGGCGTGACAGGAGGGGCCTGCTGCACATGGGACACGACATGCCCCTGCGGTGACGTGGTGGGCTGGTAGCGCAGCACGCACGAGGTCAGGACGGCTTTGTGCTCGGTGTCGAACGCGACCTGGCCGAACTTCTGCCAGTAGTTGACCGCGCTCTCCTCGGCCATAAGCTCGTAGATGCACAGTCGGCCCTGTGGGTGCGCGGTCAGTCAATTTCGCGGCGTAAGAAGCAGGGTGAAACGCACATCGCGAAGCATGTGGCCCTCAACGCCGACGAGCTCGGCGAACTCTCGGTTGCCCTTATAGATCTCGCCCGTGCGCCGCCAGAGACACGCCGGTACGCCCATAACGCTGAACACGCGATCGTAGTCCAGAAGAAGCCGCTCGAAGGCCTCCTCGATTAGGACTAGGTCCTAAGCGGATCGTCAGTTCCAAGGGATCGACGTCCGGCTGTGCGGCGTACCATGTCCGTAAGGGACCCAGCGACTTCCTGGAATGGCAAACCCGGTGAGCGGACATAGCAATTATGAAATAGATGGAAAACGCACGCGGAATTTCGGCCGTAACACGCCCAGCGGCTGCAAGATCTGTTGGCGCGCCTTTTGGGAGAGGCTGCGATGTCCAGATCAACAGGTTTTGGGCGAACGCGATTGCCCACACACCTTCGGTCCATCCACCGACTGAGCCTCGCGTAGCCCGTGGCGTAATTGTACGGTTTGAGCAGGCCGGCTTCGTACTTGGCGTGTATGACGCGGCTGAGGCGCTCGTTGCGCGTCCCGGTCGGCAAGTCGGCGGCGGCGAGCAAGAACTGCTCAGTCTTGTTCGCGCTCGGAAGAACAGGCTCTTCGGGAGCTCGGGCGGGAGAGGTGGGATCCAGCGCCGGCGTGTCAAGCGTCACAGAGGACGTTGAAGGGGCTGATTCAGAATGCTCGGGCGGCGCTGGGTGCATGGGCATCTGGGAAGGATACTGGGCAAAGGAGGGCGTGTTGAAGAAGAACGGGTCGTCGAGGTTGTCAAGAATGGAACTATAGCGGGGTCAGACATAGCGACACGTGCAGAGGCTAAACGCACGTCAAGTCGGCAAACTCATTACCAAAACCCTCGAGATGCATACCAGCAGCAGCACCGAGCTGACTCGGGTACAGCGGCCATTGCGTCGTCGTCGGCGGGGGTTGAGCTGGTTGCTGCAACGGTACGGCAGGCATGACATAATTAATGGGTGCTGCAGATACGATTAGATTATAACAAGACAGCAGCGTGCCACTGACCCTGAGGTGTAAATGGTGGAATCTGGTCTATAGACTCTGAGCGCTGGAGCTGGGGATGTGACGGTGTCGCGGTCTGCGGAGTGGCCGAGCCCGAGGCCGACTGTGGTTGACTCGTGCCATCTGGACTCTTCGCGCGCGTGGACGGTTTGTAGTCGTCGTGGCACAGGTGCCCAATCTCGCGTTTGATGCTGGGCACATCGCCGCCATCGTTCAGCACGACCGCCAGCTCACGGCCACCGAAACAACTCACCAGCGCTGGCACGGGCGACCGTCGTCGCAGGTCATATGGCTCCGTCTGCAGTAGAGACAGGCATGGTTGACCTTCTTGCGCTTCCCCTTGGACTGTTTCTTGCCGCCGTTGCCCTCGTCCTCGCTGCCCGTCGACGGCGTTACCGGAGCGGCCGACTGGCGCAGGTGCTGTGGCAGCAGAAATCCCGGTATTTGCTGCTGGGCCTGGCCATGGGCGGCGGCGTTGAGTGCAGCTGTATGCGCATACGGAAGTGAAAGGGACGATGATCCTGCTCGCTCCATGGCCTCGCCCCCGGTCTCGAATAACTGCGCTCCCGGTTCTGACCGCAAACGTGGTTTTGTACAAATCCTTTCCCGGTTGCGCCCGTCCCCGACCCTCTACCAAGGAACGATTCGGAACGGGACCAGGTCACACGACGTGCGCTCATGCTGTGAACACTTCGTTTCGGGATGGCTGCATCTGTCTATTTTACACTGCATGCGGTCTCACACTTCGATGAAACGGTACTCGCGCTCCTCCCTCGACGCGGCCCGCGCTGCTGCGGACTGCACTTCTCTGCGCTTTTCGGCATCTCCGCGTGGAACCCAAGCACATTCGACCGAGTAAACAACAACAGGAGAACGTTCACCAGCCCTCCCAGATTGAAGAGACTGATGCAGAGGAAGTTCCACTTCGCTGGAATTTTCCCCGACCCGTTGAAATCTATAAGCCGCATGACCGAGTTGGGCACAATCGTAACGAGGTACGCTGCAGGATATCTTTTGCATGATCAGCGTCATTAATATTACGACAGGCAAGGGACTGGGCTTACAATAACACCTTGAGACTCAGCTTCACGGTGCTAGAGCCCCCGACTCTACCGAGCTCTGGTGCGCGATGAACGGACAACCGCCAGGGGCGCTCTCGGTCGAGGTCAAGGTTGCGACGTATCACGAAGTATAGCGGGACGTATAGGACGATCGACACTCCCGCGGTGAGCCAGTACCAGAGGTACGTCGCCGGTATGCGCTCGAAGTTGTAGTGATCTGAGATCCAGCACCAGTACGGCGACGGGGCGAAGAGCGTCTTCCCCGGGAGCGCGCTAGCCCGCGCACCGCTGACGAAGCCCAGACGGTATGTCCAACTGATAAAAACGACGACGAACGGGATGCGAAAGTCGCGTTGATGGGGCCGCCATGAAAATGCGATCATGAAAAAGGTATGAACCGTAATGGCCTATCGGTTTCTCAGCTGAATAGATTCGCCTACGTAACTGCCACAGCTTACCAGAGTCGCCATCGCCGTGCCAGGATCTCCAACCGTCTTCAAGATTGCTTTTGGCGACGTCTTTCAGTATACGTCGCAGCAATGTACGTCTCACTCACCCTGAGCGTCGCACATCGACCCGCATCTCGCAGAGTTGTCGAGAACCCACTTCAGACTCCATGCCCCGCCAAGACCTGATATCGCGTCTGAAACCAACAGCGACATCTGCGTATGCTGAGCCGCAAGGCTCGCCGCGTTACGTGACGTATCTCACCATGTAGACGTCGAGGTGCGTCGCGAATATCCGAACGTTGTGGGGCGATGGACTTCGTAGGTTGTGCGCCGTTCGCGCCTGAGAACCATCGTTCAGCAACCATACAAGTGCTCACGGAACTGACTAACCAATATACTGAGGAATACCGCTAGAACGGCCACCAATGATAGAGCGCTGCTCGTCGTAGTGAACTAGGGTTCACATGAGTGCATAACACGTTGCCTCGGCACTCAAAGCAGACCGTGAGACCGATCCGTTCACCAGGTGAGTACGGCTCTGTAACGCATACTTCGTCTTCGAATTGCATTCTGAGCGGCCAATAATTCGAGCAGCAGAAATGTGAACGCAATTTACCCCGCATTTCTTATATCCACCCTGTCGCGATAGCGATCTGTGTGGGCCTGACAGGGAGGAGCGCTACTCCTGCACTTTTCCGTGCCCTTCGAGTCTCAGGCTGTGATCAGACGGTGCGCATGCACATGTGCAGGGAAACCCAATTTCAACATGCATACAGGCGCGCGCGGGAATTCTCGGGGGGTTGGTACCTGGAAACGACGCACAAGGGCGTCTATCGCCCCTACATCTCCTCCGAAGGGAAAGACCTCGGATAGACTAAATCCAAAGCCACTTTGAGACTGGGCTGTTTGTGCTCGTGGAGCGTATGGCCGCTTGTTAGCCACCTCCGGAGATGCCCAAAGAACTTGAAGGACATCGGCTGCGATAGGACTGTGAAGGACACAATCTATACTCAGAGATCGCTCCACAGGCTTTCCAAGTTAGCAACGTATATGCGTATAGATAGCGGATAGCATGTAAACCCTGCCTTGCTCTTCTATTGCATATTGTATACTGGTATGCGTGAGATGATGCGAGTATCAGCATGATATCTTCCCCAAAAGAGTGACACACCGTCTGTACAGATGAGATCTCCGAGTGTCGGTTATGGTAGAATGTGAGTTCCTCACCCTTGACTTGTCAATCATCAAATTTAGCCACAGTTATTCCAATGACCGCAACCGTTCTTTGGTGCGTTACACGTGGAACAAAGTTCCCACTATCATTGCTCTCAACGTGTTGGAAGACTTGAGATTTTTCTCCACTAAACCCAAGCGGTAAAGCGGTGTACAGACGCAGGGTGGAGCCTTTACTTCCGCAGACTGACACCGGAAACAGCCCCTGCTCTCACAGCCATGCTGCAGCGTTGCCGAGGAACGAAATCGACAGAAGATAAGGATAAGGCACCGTAGAAATCCGAGCTGCTGGGCTGGATTATACTGCTCAGGGTCACACCAGCACATGACGCCAGATGGCTCCTTGCAAATCAATCTGCGTCGGGCGCCGTAGAACTGAGGATGCTGTATGAGGTCCTACCACGACATCGCGGTTGTAGCGCTTGCTCTAACTAGTTACCAGGACCCTGTGTTTCGGGGCTCAGCGCTCGACTTCGATGATTGACGAGTTGGTAGTCCCTGTTTCCATAAGCAGGCATATAAGGTGGCGAGGGTCCGGTTCGTTCAGACTTCGTGCTTGATTTCCACTGATCCAGATGCCACTCCCAGAATCGTGTGCAAAGACCTTCACTCGTGTGGAACAGGCTGGGTCGCTCGTACGTTGCTTATTTCTGGTGAATGCGACATGTGCGTTGAACCTAACCGATCGAAGAGTATCGTGATCGCATGTGCATTATCACTCATCGCGACGTCGGCTTTCCTTGCTCTCATCGGAGTATGAGCCCTTAACTGCGTAGATTCACTCCGGCCTGACGGAATACCCGCGCAGTTTCGCGCTGTGCAGAATGCACGAGGCAATGCAGCGGGAAAAGGAGACCTTCAGCGCAGACGGATCTTCAACACACACCTGGATGTCTATGTGGTAAAATCCGACAGTCTATTCGATTCACCGAACCACTCACAAGCACAGTTCTTTCTGCTAGTCTCGGATTTGATGCAGTCCGCTGCAGGCATGGTCGGCATTGTCTGGCTAGTGGCCAACAAAGCATCCTGCGGGTCAATGTGTTATATCCAAGGTATGTTTCCGAGAGGCGAAGATATCGCTTCCAGCTGATGTTGACGGGGCAGGGTCGTTGAAAGTGCTCGGAGACCCGGGGACATCGATGTTCAACCTGGTACGTCGTTCAGCAGAACATAATTAGGACTGTGACCACTGATTAAGGGCGAAGGCAATCGCAGTTCACACCTTCCTTGTCATTGCTTTGCGCTGGAGTCCTCCCAGAAATTTCCTCATCCCGATCGCCGTCGTCGTACTATCGTGGGGATACCGCATCATCCTCTACGTCGTGATCGTCGTATCCGAACAGCCCGACATTCCTGCGTTCCAGCCCACGCCGTACTGGTGCTGGGTAGGCACTCGGTGGATCATACCGAGTTTCTACCTCTGGCTATGGGCGTGTGTTGGAGGCGCTGTCGTGCTCTACATACCTCTCTTCCTCGTCATCAGGTACGGATCATGTTGGAGCGTTCTAGAAAGTGCTTACCGTTCGCTTCATAGAGGTAATCTTGAGATCGATCCCAGCAGGGTCTGGCGTATGAGGTTGCGTCGTGCGCCGACGGCTGTAGAAAGGTTCGGGGACAACTTCAGCCCAAGCGAGCAGAGCCGAAAGATGCTCGCGTGAGTATTATAGCTTATCCACAGTCAACCCAGCTGACGTGCGACCAGATACCCTATCGTCTACATCGTAACCTCAGTACCATATTCAGTTGTTCGGTGGACAATATCCGGCTTCAGTGGCGAGACCGTCGTCAGCAGCCCTTTATGGTTTGCCTGCGTCGCTGGACACTACCTGGAGGGTCTGGCGAACGTTTTGCTCCTCACCTTTACGCGGCCTAGTATTCTTGGGTTTGAGGCGAGGGCGCCGCGTAACCGTCGAATTATAGAAGACGACAGCGAGCCACGCTTCAATCTCCACCGTCGAGGGGAGGAGAGCGAGACTCACATGGGCACTACGCAGGACGAGTAGTAGAGCTCGCCACGACATTGTGACAGAGGGAGAACTGCGCTGGCTGTTGAGCTACACACGCCTCGTTACCAGCGCATCGAGGAAGCATTCGATCAACTGAGATATAACACCATGTAGACCCAGGAAGAAGCTGTTCTGTCATCGCCCATGCCGCCGTTCGAGACTTGCAACGTTGTCTGGTAGACGTGCCACTAACGTTGCCATGTGCGAGAAAGCCGAGACAGGACGCTCATCGGGGTTTGTCACGAGTTACAGCGTTCAGAGCACAGAAGGCTACGAGGCAAAACAGGCACCTCTCGAACCGAGCCCGGAGCCAGAACACTGACACAACGCAGAAGAACAGTCAGTAAAGAAATAGACCTCTATCGCATTGTCGGAATAGCGCAGATGAACCGCTTCGAGGGCACGATAGCGTTGGCAAGTTTGTCACGATAAACATTCGGGGCACCAGAGGTTCGCGCCGCCGAGTTCCTAGGAGCAGTTCTATCAGGAGCGCGATGTATGCAAACGACGAAGTCCTCCCGAAGTCCAAGATCCGCGCAAAGAGGAAAGAAACAAACTTGAAGTAGTGGCATGATCCACACGTTAGCGCAGATGTCCAAATACGCATACAGAAAACGTCGCCCTCGCAGTCGTATGTTACTTGCCCTGTACCGAAGGTCCAACGACACGCCGCAGAGCGAGTATGCAAGATATGCTGCGTAGCCAGGACTAGCAAGAGGAGGGCTGACCAGACGCGGATCTCTTCCCGGGCTCGGCAGCACGAGGGAGAGCGCTTAACAAGAAGCAGCATATGACAGAGCCGCTTGCATTGCTGGCTGTCGTTTCAGTGCAAGGACATGCGTCACACCGTAGACGGGCGCAGTGTGTAGATCGTCGCCGGGATATAAGGCGCGGCCATGGGCCGCTCCTACATTCGCGAGTCGCGACCTCTACAGCCTGATGTCCGACCCCGACATAGACGTGTGCGAGCATTATCTGACGCACGGAGAGCGCGCTGGTCTATATGTGAGTGTCGTCAGAGTGAATCGAGCCGAAGGTTCCCACTCAGACGGTAGACGCGCAGTCGGTCATTGTCGCCGCGGGCACATCGCTCATCGCAACGACGACCGTTTTCCTGCTCATCGCAGTAAGTACATCTTCGTCTCAGAAGAAGCAATGCTTACAATAGCCCAAGCACCGTGCGGCGCAGAACTTGCGCATCACAGGCGCGTCGCCAATGAATCGTCCGAGACGCATCTTCAGCACACACCTCGATATCTATGTTGTGAGCACCGGGCGCGTCGAAGGAATCACGCTTGACGGCGATGCAGTTCTTCCTCCTCTTCTCCGACTTGATGCAGACGATCGGGACAATGCTTACCATTCACTGGCTGCGCCAGGGACGGACGACCTGCGGAACGGTGTGCTTTGCGCAAGGTCCTGTGGCAGCTGCACCCGTCAGGAGCTCCTCTGACACAGTCTCAGGGTCGTCGAAAGTTATCGCAGACTCGGGTGCTTCCATGTTCAGCTTGGTACGTTCACTATGTTACGATTCCGCGTCAGTCGGGAGTTTGTAATGAGAACTGTAAAGGCCATCGCAGTACACACCTTCCTCGTCATCGCCTTGCGCTGGACGCCGCCGAAGAGCTTCCGCATACCCTTCACGGTCGTCGGTATATCGTGGGCGTACCGCTTGATATTCTACACTGTCATCGTTAGCAGGCAAGAGCCCGACCACCCGCTCTTCGCGCCGACGCCATTCTGGTGCTGGATCTCTGCCTACTATGACCGCGATCGCATCCCCGCGTTCTACGTCTGGTTATGGTCATGCACCGGCTTGTCAATACTGCTCTACGTACCCTTATTTCTCTATATTCGGTACGCGAGGCGGAGTTGGCAGGGCATACACCAGTTGACGGCGTTTGCAGCGGGAATCTCGAGATCGACCCCAGTAGGATATGGCGAGTATCCTTGCGTCGCGCGCCACCGCCAGTCGAAAAGTTCGGAACAGACTTCCGTCTGGCAGATCAAAGCCGTAAAATGCTCCTGTAAGTGCTCATCGCCCAGCAGCACGTGCGATGCTCACCCGAAAGCAGATATCCCGTCGTATACGTTGTCCTATCCGTGCCGTTTTCGGTGATGCGTTGGACCGGGTCGTTCGAAGCAAAGCACACAGTTGACGACCCCTGGTACTTCTTCTGCGTCAGCCTGCACTATTACGAGGGCTTAGCGAACGCTCTCCTCCTTACTCTCACGCGGCCAAGCATCCTCGGCTTTGCGAAGCGCGAGACTCGACGGGACTCGTTGGTGAACGACGCGAGCGAGCCACAGTTCGTACATCCAGACCAGGAGATGGAGTCTGTTCACTACGAGAGTACGGGCGATGACGAGGGAGGGCGACAGTCGACTCTGGCGGAGACGTTGAACACCTAATCCACTTGATTGAATGTTCGAAATCTGGGAAACTTGTAGGCAGGTTGCTGATTGTGCAATTATACTTGACTCGAGAGTTGTTTCCCGGGCGGCCAGATATCTGGGAGCCCTGACGAGGCCAGAGAACCATGATATACGAGACTGAGTCGAATTGAATGGAAACATGGTGGAGGTATGAGGTCAAGGCGCGAGAGTCGGACTTGGATTTATCACCTGCCCAATGAGCAACACGTCGACCGCGCCGGCGCCGCCAACGGCGAGCGCATCCACCCCGCAAGATATCGTAGGACAGAAGGTATGCCTCCAGAACCTGCGCGACGCGTTAAGCGCTGACCGTATCACCAGTTTGACCGCTGCCGTGAGTTGAACCGACCGCGCTGATTCTGCTGGCTCACGCGAGCGTTGAAGTCGCCGACCACATCGTCAAGGCGTAAGCGTCCATATACGCAGTTCTACGCTGTGTGCTGACTGGAAGCTCAGAGGCCTGGGCTTCAGCGCCGGTGTCGTGCTGTCGGTTCTGCTGTTCAAGCGTGCGCTCGCTAGCCTTTGCGTCGTTGAAATGGGCTTAATATTTCTACAGGACGCGCCTGGCCCATCTCGCTCTCTACTGGCATCGGTCTGGGCATGGCCTACGCCGACTGCGACAGATCGTTCAACCCGACTCGTGTTCCCGGCCTGCGCGTCGTGCCGACATCGACCTCGACACCGCCAACACCGCCCAGCTAGACTGTATATCTCTATTTCTCTCGAGGCGCTGGCGGCGGCGGTGGTCTCCTTGGCCGCGGCTCCTCGCCAAGTATGACGCGCTTGTAGAGGATATCTGCGCGTGTTCCAATTTGTTCCAGCTTTGCCGCTCCTTCGACGCAGAATAGACAACGCACAAGAAGATAATACGATGAGCGGGACCGTCACTATGATCACCGTCATTCGCGGGTCCTGCCCTTTGAGTTGGCCTTTGAGCGGTGGCTTTCGTTCGGTCATGGCGGTCGCACGTCAAAACCGGATATGCTCCCGTGGCCGTTCGGAACACTGCGATCTCGCAACCACACTTCCTCGGGCATCGAATCCTTGCGACTGCCCTATTATGAAGCGTCGTAGTTCCGCCGATTATTTTACGTCGAGTTGCTATTCTTCGCCTGCGGTGCACGAGTGATCAGTCCTTCTCCACTCGCTCACAACTTGCTTCAACTAAGTGGACTGCGAGTGCGTTCGTAACGCCATTCATTGTTGTGTAGCAGGAGGAACGACAGGATATCGAACTACTCGGCTACAACAAGTACATTGGATGCCTCAACTTCAAACCCTCGTTCCCTAGTCGCTGCAGCCGGTGGCGCGGCTCGAGAGGCACTGCGTGGTGCAGACACCGTTGAGGTCAGTGTTGCGCGAGAGGCCAGACTGGCCGTTGTTGACGCAGCCGCTCTGGACGGCGTTGGCAGCGGAGACGAGCTCGCCCTCGGTGAGGCCAGACGCGACGTCGGCCCAGCTGACGCAGCACTGGTTGCCGTTCGTAGTCTGGCAGATCGAGCGAGGCGAGTTGCCAAGGACGGTGCCGGAGTTGGAGTTGAGCGAGCTGATGAGGTTCGAGCAGGCCTGCGAGTTGGGGACGTTGCTCCCGAAGCACTGGACGTTGTTCGTGCCGCACGCACGCTCCGCGAACGCAGAGCGAGCCTTGGCCGCGGTGCTGTTGGCGCCGGGAGCGAGACCGTAGAAGGTGAGGGTGCCGAAGGGCGAGTCCTCGGTGCCGATGACGACGAGGTCCTCCGCGGGGGAGGCGGGGGCGGCCTGCACCTGGAAGGCGGCGAAGACGGCGAGGAGGAATGCCTTGGTGACGAACATGCTGAGGCTGCGGGTGAGTCTGAGACGCTGTCAGATGGTGCGTCTAGTCGTGGTGCGAAGTGGAGCTCACGCTTTGGTAGCTGAGACGGGGGAGTAGTCTGCTGCTGGACTTCGACAGACGAGGTCCTACATTTATAGCGTTCTTTATGAATATAAATGTTCACGTGCGTCCGGGAGGCCGTCATAGGCCGCATATTATCGGAGCGCTCAGTTCCAAGAACGTGTGAGGTATGAAGTATTAACAGCTACCATGCTCTGCAGATTCACATCGAGAATAGAAACAACAAGCTTATGTCAGATCGGCGTATGCGTCGTTTGCAGGCCGCGAGACACAGACGCCGATGGAGTGTCGTCCCATGATCGCGGTAACACCGAGAAGAGCAGGGATCCGTCGTCGAAAGTTTAGTATGATGTATTGCTACGATGCTCTCCGTCCGTCCATAGTATGGAGTTGAGGGCGGACGCGTTGTCGCAGGCTGAGCCTCAACAAACATACTGAACCCGCACGCTACACGCCATCGGATGCCCGACTATGGGTCTTGGCTCGAGGCTGCTTATTCAATGGTGAAGTGCAAAGTTATCGGTACTCATTTGAACCAGTCATGCGGCCTTGGTTTTCCGCACTGCAAGGAAGCGCTAGCAACCCGAACCAATGACTGCGCATGCTCAGAGACAACCCGCTGCCTTCCAAATAGACCTCACGTTTAATTACTAATACGTCTGTGGGACATCGAGGGCCTATGGGGACTCCGGTCGTGAGGACTGCCAGCAAACAAAATCTCAGTCCAAGTTGAACGGTCGCCCGTGCGATCGGGGACCGGTAGTCGCCAAACGCTGACTCAGCACAAGCATGTTTCAGGTGACACCCTTTCGTACATCCATTGTCGATGTTATTTATTCCATCATCGTCTGAGTCTGAGTGCGTCTGATATCATGATGAAACACCTCAATTGAAGTCGGTCGTTTGTATCCTCAGACTCGTGAACGAGCCGTGCTCCAATCTCGACGGAGCTAGTCTAAAAGGGCGCTATCTCACTCTCAGGCGCCAAGGACAATGTCTGTCACCCAAATCGGTACGAAGCTTCGCAAAGTTATAGCGCTGCGGCTTTACTTGACCGGGCCACACTTGCGGGATCCTCTACAGAGTCACAGCTCCGCTGACGGAACCCCAGTGAATCCTGCATTCCAACGCAGTTCCGGTCTCCAGGGACCGTGCTCTAAGTCATAGTTTATGGCGTATGAGCGTCTACTAACCCGGCACATGCCATACCGAGAAGAATCTGACGTAGTGGACGAAAGATGGAGCCATGTGCTCTCGTTGTTGACATGCACGTTCGCGACCATCCAGCTCGTGAGTACACCGTATTTAGCGTGAGGAACGGACGAGCGTGAGGAAGGGAGGAAAAGTGGACAAGCATCCGACGGGAGCGGCTGTCCGCCATTCACTGCGGAACCCTAGAAATTTTTTGAACGTTACAGCTCGGAATAATAGAACTACTCTGACCTATTCTGCACGGGATACTCTGTCTATTCTGAGAACAAGATACGGCGAGATACCGCCTGTAGCTGTCCCAGGACCGAGCAAGATGCCCGAGCTATCCCGAGCTATCCTGCTCGTCATCGCGCACCTTTTAGGACTTGCAGATCGTCCCATATATTTTACATATCTCACGCGAGACAGAGCGGAAAATGTGACGTATCTCACCATCCCGCGATGGGTTATTCGAGCTCTCTTGGGTTGTAGTGAAAACGCGGTCGCGCGTGTTCGAAGTCCGCAGATGCTCCTTGTCCTCTTACTTCTCGCTCGCCCCCGTCCCGTTTCTCGCGACCCCGTGCTCATCGCGCTCCGCAGCGCGCGTAGCTTGTCTGACACGGCAGCGGCAAAGAGCAAGTTTTGGATGCTTGCAACGACCAGCGTGATCCCAGTACGTCCCAGCGTCGTCCCGTACCAGGACCCGACAACCCTCTAGAGTCTATGAGACGAGATCCAAGGTTATGGTCTCCGAATAGCGTGGTATGTTGTATTGTTCGCGCCGTTTGAGTCTACGCTAACGCCCCGTTCATGCGCGCAGATTTGGCCGTCCAGAACGGTGGTCGACGGGGGTCACGGTGAGCAGCTCCCTTTACGCGTTCTGGCTTATTGCTGACGTGTGTGATACTCTAGATTCTCGCGCATCGTATCCCGCGAGTGACGTCGTTCGGTGCGCGTATATGTACATCACGGGGCGAGCGTAGATACTACGAATATACCGTGCATTTTGATCCCTGAAACCTCCGGATATGCGAAAAACCAGGAGCTATATGCACCAGAAAGCTATCCTGACAAGACCTGTCCTGCGTCCCGGCAGTCGACCTTTCCAGTTCAGATAGGTCGAGATTGACACGGGATCCCGAGCTATCTTCCGCAGGACAGCCGTACTGTCCGGACACAAGACCGCTCGGTCGGTTTGGTCAGTCTCGACCCTATCCTGCGCAGGATAGATCTCTTACCCCAACATCGAGATAGCCCTCGGATAGGCCGATAATCCAGAGCTGTAGTGTTCAGTATATTTCGGGCGTTCCGCAGTGATTGTACGCTGTAATACAACAGGGAGTATAAGCCCAAATTCGAAACAATTACCGTAGTACCGCAAAATGCGATCTCTGAAAGCACCAAGTTGTCTGCTTATAGAGTTGTGCTTCATTTTAGGAACTTCAAGTTTGTGGGGATCTGATCGCTCACCCCAGTCGCTACAACAAACAGACGGCGAAGCTGAGCACAAGTAGGACTTCAATGTGGCGACACCCTGCCCGATGGGCGTAAGAACGGATTTCCCGCTCCGGCGGAACAGTAGGCCAATCTGACATAAGCTATTGTTACTAGTGTGGGCCAACGTCGAGAATCCGCAGAGCATGCCAGATGTCATTAAGTGCGCTTGAGACGTTCTTAGAACTGAGCGCTCCGATATTTTTCGGTCAATGACGGCCTCCCGCACGCACGTGAACACTTGTATTCATTGAGAATCATATAAAAGTAGGACAGGGTGTGTCGAAGTCCAGCAGCAGACTACTCCCCCGTCTCAGCTACCAAAGCGTGAGCTCCACTTCGCACCGCGACTAGACGGACCATCTGAGAGCGTCTCAGACTCACCCTCAGCCTCAGCATGTTCGTCACCAAGGCATTCCTCCTCGCCGTCTTCGCCGCCTTCCAGGTGCAGGCCGCCCCCGCCTCCCCCGCGGAGGACCTCGTCGTCATCGGCACCGAGGACTCGCCTTTCGGCACCCTCACCTTCTACGGTCTCGCTCCCGGTGCCAACAGCACCGCGGCCAAGGCTCGCTCTGCGTTCGCCGAGCGTGCGTGCGGCACGAACAATGTCCAGTGCTTCGGAAGCAACGTCCCCAACTCGCAGGCCTGCTCGAACCTCATCAGCTCGCTCAACTCGAACTCCGGCACCGTCTTGGGGAACTCGCCCCGCTCGATCTGCCAGACTACGAACGGCAACCAGTGCTGCGTCAGCTGGGCCGACGTCGCGTCTGGTCTCACCGAGGGCGAGCTCGTTTCGGCTGCCAACGCCGTCCAGAGCGGCTGCGTCAACAACGGCCAGTCTGGCCTCTCGCGCAACACTGACCTCAACGGTGTCTGCACTACGCAGTGCCTTTCGAGCCGCGCCACCGGATGCAGCGACTAGGGAATGAGTTCTGATTCCTAGTCTCCATTGTAACAGTTGTAGCACTTCGAAATGCTGTCGATGCTGCCTTCCCCCAAATCAACATACGTTCGGGGCGAATCTTGAGTCAGTGAGACTCAGACTGCCCAATCGCGCTCCGGAGTCTTCACAATACGGCGTTAGCAGTCGTCCCACAGCTTGATTAGGTGAAGAAAACGATTTGCACAGGATTTGTAAACACAGATCGAGGCACGGAATTGCACTCACAGACACTGAGTATCCAACTGGGACGGCGCCTATCCTTGTATTTTTGCGGGAGCCTCTGAGACGTCGTGAACGAGAATCACAGTGCGAAGGTATTGTTCTCGCACCCGTTTCCGTCCCGAACCGACTCCAACTTTGAAGGCTGGGTACGCATGCCCGCAGGCGCACGTGGAGTAGTTGGGCAGCGGGTACAGTAAGACCTCGGCGCAGACGTTTCAACTGTACATGTTCGTTCGTGCACTGAAATGTTACATTACAGTAAAGGCTCCTCTCAGCTCTAAGTCTTGTCAGAACAATCCCAGACCAGTCTAAGAACGCTCCCGAAGAGTCGAGAAGTATAAGGCATATGGTGGACTTTGGGAATTTTTGGCTATTTTTGGTCTAATCAACGGACCCTGCCGCGTTGCCGAAGGCTCTTCACCGCAGAAACTGCAAAGCGGTGCGCACATGGAGCTTGCCATTGTGGGAAATGAACTTTGTGCCGCTGACAGTTGCTCCAAGGGGGTACCCAGGGTCCAGGATCTCTCCGTGATAGGGAAATACCATCTCATACGTATCTGGACCTCATCCACAGCATCAGGAGCATTCCGAGAGCATGGAAGACTGAAATGTACAGAGCCTCCATTCATACATGTTGTCCGGCGTCACGTACACGCGGAAGGACGGACAACCCGGATCCCAATCCCATAACAGAGTCCTGGTTTACCGTTTCAGCATGCACGGCGCGAAGGGGTCAAACAGGACAAGACGTATACGTACATGCCATCCTCGTTTCAGTGCAACGTAGAAATCCGAGTTGTGGAGCGCGAGAGTCAGAGACGCTCGTCAAGATATAACTTGAACCTCCCCCGCGAGTACTGAACGATGAAATGGCGGACCAAGATCTATGCGATCATGTGCTGACTGGCGCAGAGCGCGCCGGTCTCTTCGTATGTCACCATGTCCGTTGACTACCAGGTACTCCCTCCTGACTGGAGTCAGTCCATCGTCGTAGCCAGTTCGACGTCTCTCATAGCAACGGGATTCGTCCTCGTTCTTGTGGGGGTAAGGATCGATCCCAATACTTAGCGAAGGTGTCGCTAACGTATGAGACAGGTCCGATGTGCGAGAAACCTGCGGTCCCAGCAGAACGTGCCGCGAGGGGTATTCAACACGCACCTGGATATATACGTCGTGAGTATAGTGCAATGGTATCATGCTGCGTGGCTTCAGCTATTGAGCTGAGAACCCAGTTCTTCCTCATCTTGTCCGACATGATGCAAGCGCTGGCCAGCATCCTCAGTATCCAGTGGCTGCGTCAAGGGCGAACCACGTGCGGCGACGTATGTTACGCGCAAGGTACGTCTCGTTTTTGAGAGCGGCAGGAACAGTATTGACTCACGTGGTCCAGGGTCACTGAAGGTCATATCCGATGCCGGGCCGTCAATGTACAGTTTGGTCAGTGACGGTGCTCAGCTGCTAACCACATGGAGGCAACGCTCACCATCGCCCCCTTCCTCTAAAGGCAATCGCAGTACACACGTTCATGGTCATCGTTTGTCGCTGGGAACCGAGGAGTTCTCGCATCCCCGCGATAGTCGTATGTCTGACTTGGACATATCGCCTGGTCTTCTACGCCGCTATCGCCGGTGCCGCAGAGCCCGGCGAGCCGCTCTTCAGACCGACGCCATTCTGGTGCTGGATTTCAGCGCACTACGCACAGGAGCGGATACCAGCCTTCTACTTCTGGCTATGGTCTTGTACCGGGCTGTCGATAGTCCTTTACGTGCCGTTATTCCTCTACATCCGGTGAGTCGAGTAGAGTCAAACGTGCGAAGGGCTAACGGACCACGATGCAGAGGTAACCTCGAGGTGGACTCCAGTCGAATATGGCGTGTGTCCTTGCGCCGCGCACCGCAGCCCATCGAGAGGTTTGGAACCAACTTTCGACTCGCTGACCAGAGTCGGAAGATGCTCATGTCAGTTTCATGATCATCGATGCAAGGAATTCGCTCACCATTTCATAGGTATCCCGTCGTATACGTCGTCCTGTCCGTCCCGTTTTCAGTGATGCGGTGGGCAGCATCGTTCCGAGCAACGCACGCAGTGCCTGCACCGTGGTACTTCTTGTGCATCAGCTTGCACTATTACGAGGGCTTAGCGAACGTGTTGCTGCTCATCCTAACGCGGCCCAGTATCCTCGGATTTTCGAGGACCATGCCGCATCGCGGCGAGATAGTAGACGATCCGAGCAGGCCACGCGTTGCACGCGAAATCCAGGCGATAGAGAGCGTGGAAAGTTCGGCGACCCAAGAGACGATGTAATGAAGGGAAAGAGTATAGTGATGTGGACAAATGTGTACACGAGCTTGACCTGCGTGGATGCGATGCTCTGGATAGAATTTACGAGTAGGAGACGCCGCTGAGCCGTAAACGCAGCTATTGCGCATTCGTCAGGACCAAACACGCGTCGCTTCAAAGAGTCTGATAGCAATCCTGTGACTCGTAGGACAATCTGTGGCGGAAGGAGGAGGACAAGGGAAACGGTCAAGTCGCGAAGTCCGACTCGGATGTCATCATCGCGCCGTTCAAAAAATTTCTATCCGTAACCACGACGAGCGGCCCAGACTAGCCGCTGTGCCCAAGCTTGGATTATTGTCATTTACACGGAGCGCGCCAACTCGAATCATGTCTTACATGCGTCGCCCTGAGCGTGGACTTCTTGGCTCGCTGCTCACGGCCCCTCACCAACGATAGAAGTGGCGTAGAAGTCTCTGTCCAAGCCGCACTGAATGGAAACCGCGCCTCCGCTCTCACAGCAGCCATCCCTTGGGCCTGTCGCCTCGCACGTCTGTGCCGTCGACGCATGTGGCAGCACGAACATCCTCCCTGCTGCATTCTTTCGGGTTCAAACGTCTCCAGCACGGTTATGACGAGTGGGGTCGCTACCTGTGCTGTGTGTGTCTCGATATGGACGACTTGGGCGACGATTCCTGCAATTCCGGCTAGAGCACCCGCAGCGTTATTACGTGGCGAACGGCGTCCCCGCGAAACGTCAAGACTCTCGCCAGAATGTTCTATCCGGCGTTCCATAAAGGCTGCCGTCTGTGCAGCGAGTGCCCGTGTGGCTCCCACCTCACATTGCACCTCAGACTCGGACGCACTGAACGATACACATCATGCCTCCGCGGGGAAGGCTGAAAGCTCTTCGCCGGACAGGCGGGGCTGTCGCTCGCCTGGGGCTAGGTCTACTACATTCTGCAGCGGAAGGCATACCCGCCCCTGCCGGCCCCGTCGTAAAAGCCGCTACAGGTGGTTTGCGCGGTCTGGTTACTAGCTCTGATGTGCGTTTGGGATAATCTCATCTTCTCTCCCCGTCTTGATGCTGACCTTGATTCAGGTTTGCAAGGCGAATAAAGCGGCGGCTACTCGCGCGCGACTTGACGGCGAAGAAGTCGCACAGTGGCTCCTCGATTACCTCGAGCGACCCAATATTCCGCATGCCCTGATCCCCAAACTCAATCGACGTCTCGAGTAAGCCGTTCATCGTGCCACAATGCTCACGTACTTACGCGGGTAAAGGGATCTCGACCGCCTCGCCAGTCAGATACCTGATATAGCTGCGCTCAGCCGAGCAGAGCGTGTCCTTCACGCCGAGGATCATAAGCTCGCCATCTCAGGAGCCGTTGAGGAAATTCGAAGGCTCGAACGGGCAGCCCATGTGAGTGCTCGTCGATTTTACTGGCGGACGTCGATTGATTGCAAATGTGCAGAGAGACATCGTGTTGCATAGAGGGGAAAGTCCTCCACGGCTCATAGAAAGCACAGAATCCTCCAGTAAAGCTGGCGTTCGAAAGTTCTCGCTTACACTTCCACCTATACTGCGGTGCGTATATCACCACGGCCAGCCCCTAAGTTAACCTCAACTGAGCGTCACCACAGCGGGTATCCTATCATCGTTGTCTCCAGCATTTTATTTCGGTATTGAGGAAGCGAGGTACCCTCGATGCCGTTAAATTGTTATAACTTATAGGGTGTTGGTCTTTGATGATAGGGACGGTTGTTTTGCTTGCTAATTTCTCGGTCGTCAGCTTGTCAAGAACCAGCATTGCGAAAGAGCTGACGACCGAGGAGTTAGTGGGGTAAATAACCGTCTCTGTATCATCAGGTTCAGTGCAGCCTGGACTACTTCCTCGCGGCTAGTTTAGGAGGCATTGATCGTGCGAGGATCTCGGCGACCACTCCCTTTTGTCGCTCGTTGACCGTAGATACCGTATGCCATTGACTCGTAATCATAACTTTGAATCGCAGGTTACAGCTGCACATCGGACAGCAGGAGCAACAGCTCTGCGCAGCAGCCGATTAAGCGCATTTTCGAGCCTATACAGTAGAAGAGCAAAAGCGATTCAGTTTGAAGCCTCATAATCTGGACGCCCCTTCACACATGGGAGGTCGTCGGAGACTATGGGTGTCGGCGTTAACGCGCTAGCGCCCCGAGCCCGCGCGCAGCCGGTTTAGCACTCTGACCGCAACGACGACCCGCGGCGAGGAATGGCTGCATATTTCTTCGCGCAGCCTGTCGACGTCGACATAAGGCTCGAGGGCGAAGAGGAGCGGAAACAGTTCGACTACAAGACGGAGAAGGACCTGCGGCAGTCGTGTCCCATATACTACGACGGCGAGTCAGTCCAGGGCCAGGTGCGCACTACAGGACCTAGAATTCTGCTCTCTTACTCAATTTGTTACTTCCAGATAACAATACGAGTAAGAGATGGTAAACGAATCGCGCACGACGGAATCAAGGTCGAGTTCGTGGGCAGCATAGGTGCGCGCGTCGTGCCCGCACCCGTCCGCGTCCGGCAGCCCTGGTTGAAGCTAGACTGACCTCGAGACGCGTCCACCCCGCCCGGTGCAGAGCTGTTCTATGACCGCGGGCACCACCAAGAATTCCTCTCGCTCACCCAGGAGCTCTCCGCGCCGGCCGAGATGCGCCAGGCCCAGACGTTCGACTTTCACTTCAAGAACGTCGAGAAGCAGTACGAGTCCTATCATGGCATAAATGTCAAGCTCCGGTGCGCCAAATTTCCTCGTTTAGGGATATGTATGTCTGACCGTGGTGCAGGTACTTCTTACGGGTCACCATCTCGCGCCGGCTCGCAGATGTCACCAAGGAAAAGGACCTCTGGGTACACTCCTTCCGCATGCCCCCAGATATCAACAACTCCATCAAGATGGAAGTCGGTATCGAGGACTGTCTGCACATCGAGTTCGAGTACAACAAGTCCAAGTCCGTTCACCCGCACGCGTCCAATGAACTCGCACTCACTCTCCCGCCTCCCAGATACCACTTGAAAGACGTCATAGTGGGCAAGATCTACTTCCTACTCGTACGCATCAAGATCAAGCATATGGAGCTCTCTATAATCCGACGCGAGACGACGGGCGCGCCGCCGAACCAGTACAACGAGTCCGAGACGATCACCAAGTTCGAGATCATGGACGGTGCACCCGTCCGCGGCGAGACGATCCCCATCCGTCTCTTCCTCGGCGGCTTCGACCTCACGCCGACCTTCCGCGACGTGAACAAGAAGTTCTCCACGCGCTACTACCTCAACCTCGTCCTCATCGACGAGGAGAACCGCAGGTACTTTAAGCAGCAGGTAAGCCGCCCTCCATTGCGCAGTACGGTCGTTGACCTCCACACGTGCGGTCTTCCAAGGAAATCACTATCTTCCGGATACCAGAGGTATGGGCCTTTTCTCGAAGCTGTACTTGGTGACATGGCTGACCCCTTGCCGCAGAATTAAGTTATACTCATGTCATAGGCTGTCCGTCGCACTCCTGCTCGCTGTACATTTTCATTGCTGCCAATATTCGTCTCCTCCCGGTAGTGCTTGGGCATGGAGTTCTCCTCTCCGCGACATCAAGCCATTCAGTCCCGATCCTCATCTCCATTGTGAAGAGCATACAGTACTACTGCAGAGGGTGTCGCCCGCCATGGGAATCGACATGTCTAGCCTCTTGTGGCTGGATATATTCCGCTAGTGTTACACTCAAAGCCCAGGGCAGACGGGACAGCATAGAACACGAACTGGAACGAGAATGACTTCAAAAGGGAACGGTTCAAATGTGCGCAAGTGGTCGAGAAAACTTGGGGAAGAGGGTAAAAGGAGGCGTGACAAAAAGAATGACGTGAACGTGAAGGGCAAACTTGGACTGAGGATCACAGACACAGAGACGCGTCCACACGGGGGAACCATTTCCACTATCCACGATATACTGTCTAGATCATACGTTCGCGACTCCGCATGCGCACGAGGTTAGCCCGTACGTCCGCGCGGTCGTCGGCGCTCAAGACGCCCGAGTCGACGCTGTCCGCGCGCAGGAGGTTCGCGCCGCCGTTGCTGCCATAACTCGAGCTCAAATCCTCAACGCGCACCTGGATCGGCGACGGCGCGGCGGACGAATCCGGGCTGAGGAGCTTCTCGAGCTGGACACTCGTCTGTCTCGGCGGCTGCAGCGGCGCGGGCGTCGGGCGCGCACGCACGGCGCCGAACGATTTGAGACGTCCGACGCCACGCATCTGCTGCATTGCATCTTCCAGGTCTGGTTCCTGTTGGTCGGCGTCTTCGAGCCAGTTGACGCTCGAGCTCGGGACTTCAGTCGAATCGTAGCGCACGCTGTGCGGCACGTCCGGGTCGTCGTGTCTCCGCGCAGCGAACAGCCGCGGAGGCGGCACGAGGTCGAATGCGGGGCCGTCCTCCTCCTCGATATGAAAGCCCGGTCCAGAAATCGGACGCATCTCGCCGCCAGGCTGTTTGGGTTTGGCCGGGGACGCGGGGTGCACGATGGTCGTGCTCCAGCGCACGTCCGGGCCGCCCCCCTTAAGCGCGACCTGCGAGAACATGGGTGCCGTTCCAGGAGTATACAACGGCGTCGTGCGCGCCTCGCTGAGTGTACCACGCGAGCGGCGGGTCGACATAGTAAGCATCGAGCTCTGGCGCGACATTCCGCTCGTCGGCGTGCTCGGCTCATAGTCGATCGTGCCGTCGTCCTGGATGTACGGCGAGACGAGCACGAAGTCGTCCTGGCGCGCGGGAGAGCTGATCATCACCAGACTGTCGTGCCGCACCGAGAAGCGCTGTACGTGCTGCGGCGGGAACGCGTGCGCGAGCGTCATGGGCGACGGCAGCGGCGCGGGTTTACGCTTCGAGAGTTTGCGCACGAGCTCCTCGCCGGCTTTGTTCTCGATGACGACCGTGAGCGGCGGCTGCGTCTGAGCGCGGACGGGCATGACGCGCGGAGGCAGACGCGGGAACTGCGGGAGGACCTGCTTCATGGCCTCCAATGAGTCGCTGCCCACGCTCGAATGTGCATAGGGAAGCATCGTCGGCGTCGGGACGTCCATACCCCCAGTAGTCGCTCCGCGCCTCCGCGCAGGCGGCGGAGCTTGGATGTGCGGGACCACCGGAGAGCTGTCGCCAAGCGTGTAGAGCGACTGGTTAGGAGAACCCGTAATGCTCAACGGCGGCACGCTGAAGTCCGAAAATCGCATCTCGAGCCGCGGCGTCTTCGCAGAGTCAAAATGGATCGTAACGCGCTGCGACATCCTCCGCTGCTGGGCTGGCAAATCGGGTACCTTCCGGTCGACGTCGTTCGCAAACAAGTCGTTCGCGACGTCGCGGTCCAGACGTCGGAACGTATCCGTCTGCGGCTGCGAGATGAGCGCGCGCAGGTCGCGCTTGCCGCCCGTTTTCCTGGTCGACGTCGAGCGCTGCGACATGCTGCGCTTCGACGCGTCTGGGCTGTTGTTGAAGATAATGAACCCCTCCGTGTCTGGCGCGTCAGGGCTGTGTGGTACCGTCAGCAACGAATTTCACATCTGGCGGGCCACAGACCTGAGGCTAACACCAACGAGGATGAAGAGGCGCCCCACCACGCGCAGGATGCGGCGCACTATGGTTGGCGTGAAGGTGAAGCCGACGAAGCCGAGGACGGTTTCGACTGCGCCGATTTTCAGACCAATGGCGAGCCAGCCGGTGCCTTTCATGGACTGCAAGCGTACGTCGCGCTCGGACGAGGTGGAGAACATACGCTCGCCGCGGTACGCCTTCTGGAAGAAGTGCAAGAAGGCGAGGCAGAAGTGGATGGCTTGGTAGGCGGTGACGAGCGCCAGCGACGTGTTGGCAAGGATGTTCCAGGGGCCGAGCGCTGCGCTGTTGGGGAACCCGACGTTTAGGACGACATTGCCGTTTGCCTGCGTGATAGGCTCTGAAGAGAGGGGTTCATAAACAGTTGATCACCTTGTGTGGCCTGACTCACTGTACTGGATACCGAGAAATGCAGACACCTCGTTGACGGCAACCATGACGGGGAGGGAGAGAAGGAGTGTGCGCGAGACGATCCGGTTCCAGCGGGTGGAGAGCAACGGCAAGAGCGACGACCTGGCGAAGAGGAACAGGAACAACGTGTACGCCAGAAGCGGGATGAATGAGGTGGCACCTGTAAACGAGTATTAGCCAAGCTTGTGCCTGTGGAGGGTGCTCACCGATGACAATGTCTACGATCTTGAACGCAGTCATCGCAGACAGGCCGGCGGCTTGAGTGTGTATGAAGAAGTCCATGATAGCGAGGAGGGTATAGAAGATGCCCTCGAGTACAAGTAGCCAATACATTCTGCGCAAGAGTTGAGCGCACAAGCGACGGCGCAGAGAACGCTGTACTTACTTTCCCTTGCCCCACTTAATGTAGAGCAGGGGAAGCCCGACGAGTCCCTCGACGAGAGCCGGGATGAGAAGAAAGAGAGATTCCTGGCGCGTGAGGCCCGCGCATCGTAGGGTTTCTGCGACCGAGAAGCAGAAAGTGCTGCTGCTCATTCCAGAGTGCGAGTGCGGGTGGGTGAGGTATAATTTACGCCCAAGTAAGCATGCGAGGCAGCCAGTGCGAGTCGAATGAGCGTGAGGGTATGAACAAGTCAGAAAAGACCAAAGGCGCAGAACCGGGTGGCCCAGCCAAGTGAACGGGATGAAGTCAGGTTCGTTGTCACCTCGGAGCGGAGTTGCCGCTCTCGGCGTTGCCACGCGACAAGTCCGCGGGTGCTGTGCTCCGGGCCCGGCCATCCCGGTCACTGGCGTCTGTGAGGACGGGCCTCCGTTCCCCAGTGAGCTACAATTCACTCTCATGCGCTGTGTTCAGCCTCCAGTTCTTTCGCCACGAGGGGGTGAATCTTCGCTCCTTCTGCAGAAGCCGAGTGTCTGTGCTTCACCACATGGTCGGTGCGAGTTCTTCTCCGTGCAGAAAATTGCTGTTTGAGGCTGTGAGACATGAGCAATGATGAATAGTCGTGAGCGTGGGTACTCTGAAAGCCAGAGCTGCGGTTGAGTCATGTCCAGGACTCGAAGGATGGTGGCCTCGAGCATGGTAAAGAGCAAACGTCGGTATCCGTGATCTTTCGCATGCAAACGGGACCGTGTGTGCATTTCATCATCAGAGACCGGCTTGAACTTCAAGTAGAAGGCTTTATATCAGATTCATACAGGTATCGTCTAGTGTACTACAAGTACAATGGCACGTACGCGCCGACACAGATCCATGGTCCCGTCCACATTTCCCTCGAGGTTAGATTCTAACAAACAGCGATAGCACAACAGATGAGGCGGGGAGATGCGACAGAGTCAAAGTTTTGGCTCTCTATCCCGCACATCATGATGCATGTCCTGCAGCTGGTACGCAGGCTCAGGGGAGCGTAGCGGAACAACTCTCATCGAGCCCGTCTTGCCACGGATGAACGGGGCGTTAGCGTCCGGGCTCGTGATGGAGGGACTCTTCATGGACGAGGTGTCCGCGACGTCCTCGTACATATCGTGCTCGACGCGCACCTCGACGCTGAGGGTCTGATCGTGCGATCTTCGCGTCTGTGGTTGACCAGATGCGAAGTGGAAGGTAGACGTCGCGTTATGGGTCGCTGCGCCGTGCGTGCGTCCGTGCGTTGGTATGTTAGAGGTGCCGTTAGAGGTGCCGAAGGAGAGGATGCTCGGGCGCGTAAGGGTGAGCAGAAGCACGTTTGCAATGCCAGAGAGCCCAAAGATCGACACGGCAAAGAACGTCCAAAAGGGAGCGATCTTGTTCCCATTCGAGAACCCAATCCAACGCGCCACTGTGACTGGCAGGACGATCAAGACTGTCAAAGTCACAGAGAGAGAGTAACAGCCCAAAAGCAGAAAAACGCACAAAAAAAAACACACTAAAACGCACAGGATATCTATATGCGCGAGAAGAGAGCGCGGAGAGAAAAAGAGGAGAACAGAGAGACTCACAGTAACATCTTCAGGCTCTGTCGCGAGGGGCTGAACGTGTACCCCTTCCGCTCAACGCTGCGTGTCCGATGGAACGAGATCTTCCAGAAGCTCTGCTTTCCAGGGTCCACCTCGATGTTACCCCTATTAGTGTTGTGCACAGTCATAAGCAACTCCGTGGGGCGTCATGCGGAATTTGTAGGTGTGTTTACGTACCTGATCACGAAGAAGAGAGGAATGTAGAGCAGAATCGAGAAGAGCGCGGCGAACCAGAGCCAGAAGTATTCATTGCTGATGCGGTCTTTCGGGTAGCGAGAAGAGATCCAGCACCAGTACGGCGTGGGGATGAAGTACTGCGCGCCTGGGGAGTGGTGCCTGCCGTATGAGATGCCCACGTATGTGCAGACGTAAACCCATATTGCGCCGACGACCAGAGCGGGGACGAGGAAGCTCCGCGGAGGCGACCACCGGAAGAATATAACGCAGAACGTGTGGATCGTGATCACCTGTGAGAAGAAGCCGGAGAAGCCCGCCAGCGCGCGTGAGCCCCTTCCGAAAACGCGTTCGAAGAACCCCGGGGCGCAGAAAAAAAACGCTTCGCAGGCCGTGGGTAGACGCACCAGTGTTGCCATTGCCACGCCGGGCTCGCCAATAGACTGAACGGCGCCTGCAGTTTCAGTGAGCAGATACCGTCGTGAGGAGCCCCTATTCCAGGCGCACCTTGCGCGGTGCAGTAGCCTCCGCAAGTGACCTTTCCTTGACGGATCCAGCGTATGTCCATGATAGCACCAAGTGCCTGAAACATGTCCGAGAGGAGGAGGGAGACCTGCGCCTCGTTCAGTCCGAAAGGAAGCGCAAGCAAGTGTGACGCGGGCGCACCATGTAAATGTCGACGTGAGTCTTGAAAACGTGCCGTGTGCCCTTGCCTGAGCGGTTGAGAATCATATTTCGCTACAGCGGTATAAGCACGCGCAACTACTGGGCCTCGAAGTGTGAACACGCACGATGATGAGGCACACGACTACGAGAATTGAGACCGCTGACAAGAATCCCGCCTCTGTCGTGATCTGTCGGAGCCGCCATTAGCATCGGCGCTCACAGCAAGCAGAAAACGCACTGTCAAGCCAATCAAGTCTCCTGACGTTAGATCTGTGCCGTTCACGCAAATGTCGGACATGATGATGGCTGGTGGTGGGTGTCCCGAGCGCGGACGCGCAGTTGAGAAGAAAGTGTCGACGATGGATGGGAGGGGGCAGGGAAAGCGTAAAAGAAGGAGCGAGATGGGGGGAGGGAGCTGGGGTGGCGCGGCGGTGTCCGTAAACGAGCGGCGCGTTCAAATATACCCATCCCGCCCCTGGCCAACATTTCCGCATGGCTGCTGTCCGGTCATGTCACCGCGTATCTCCGCACCGTCTTATCGCGTTGCGCTAGAAGCCGGAGCCATATTTGGTGGTGTCCTCAATCTCAGTCCCGCACTAGCAAGTGATGCAGATAGCATCGCTCCGGAGTGCGCGGCGTCTCGCCTATGTCCCGGCAACTCTCCAACGAACGGGGCTCGTCGCTGCCTAATTGCTGACGCTCAGGAAGCTATGCAAATGTCATGCTTTGAGTGTTACCGTGCCTAAACTGTATGAGGAGGAGGAGTATGTCTGCTAAAAACTGACGCTCACGAAGGAAAGAACAACGACAGAGCGCTCTTTTCCCGGCGACGTCGTTGATCAGCTCTGCACTGTGCACACGGAAGCCTGGGATTCACCACGTCACGGCCCTTCGATCTGCCATCCGAGAATCATTATTCAGGATCTACATCTACATTCTTCCTTCCAACTTCCTTTCCTGTGCCTGGCAATCCGGCGACTGGCGATTCGCACACGACCACTCCATGTGATACTGCGTCTGAAGCGCAGGGAGTTTAAGGTGCGGCTGCAAGTATATGTAGTGCAATCCAGCCCTGCATCATGTTAGGCGGTTCTACCATCAGCTCTACCATCAGCCTCGCCTCAGACTTCCTCCTGAACTCGTCCTAGTGCGCAAAGGCCCGCATCCGCGCATGTTCCACTGCCAGGATGAGCGTAGCAACCGACGCGAGCAGTCAGAATTCGATAGCGGGTGAGATGAAATCTCCAGCGGCGTTCAAGCATTCGTCGTGGTCTGGAACAGGCACGCATTCCACGGAGAGACGCTCAGCCACAACATTATGGAGGGTTGCACGCATCAGTGCGTCCGCAGCCCAACCGCGAAGGTTAGCCATGCGGAGTACAACAACGGTTGTAAACCCGGTGAAACTGAAGTGTTTGACGTTTCTGCTCATCCAGAAATTCCACACGAACACACCGTTTGAAGGAGCACAGCCTACAGTGGACGTATCGATGTAAGATCGACATCGTCAAACGCCACCGGACGTCTAGAGGCTATGCACGCTGTAGTCTATCGAGGAGGCGCGTGAGATTATATCGTTGTTCGAACCTGAGCGCTGAACAGTAACACAACCTCGCCTACACCTCGGTACCGAAGACTGAGAGATAGCAGTCTCCAGGATCCGCCTGTGCAATGGGGTCCAGATTCGTGACGAACGTAGACAGACACGCTGCGGCCCGGAAAAGCTCCAGAGACACGGACAGGACGCGTAATGAGCGGGACTCGGTTCCTTACTCCTTGTGGGGATACGAGCGCCGTAGACTGACACAACAACCCCAAAGACCAATCCAACGAAACCGGAACAAAAAAACCGAAGAAAAACCCCAAACCGCCGAACTGCAAATTCCTCCCGATGTTGCTCCCTGAGTTCTCTGACTTTCCCGCCGAGCGCTCGACGCTCGACCTGCTCGAGCCTAGCGTCGTAAAATCCATCGCGATGCGCCCACTCGGACAGCGCAGCTCACCCTTCCAAGCCTAACAGGCAACAACGGGCCCGAGAAAGGTCCAACATAGCTATCACTGTTTACTTCAAGAAGGAATACAAAATACACCGCGCTCTATGTACCTCGCGCGCGGAAAACAAAAATTAGGTCCGGTACGCCTATGTAGTGGGAGTCCGTGCGTCAGGCTCAAATCTACAGCTTCGTCGTCGCCGTCGTCGAGAACCGACGGAGGAGCTTCATGACGCCGCTGAACGGTCGGCTCTTCTTGTCTTTGCTTGCCTTCTTGGTCTGCTGCATCGTCGTTCCATCAGCAAAGCACAGGTTCTGGGAGTTCGGGTCAGGGCTTACAGTAGGCGACGCAATCTCAGGTTGCACCTCTTCTTCCGACACGGCGGGCAGCGACACCTTATCTTGGGCGTGAGGTGATGGCGACCCAACGGCGGTGGAGGCTCCTGACATCGGGGGTGAGTTCTCGACCGAGGGCGCGTCTGCGTCAGGCTCTGGCGACGAACGATCTTCGTCCGCGATGTGCTCCGTAAACCACTGCCAGGATGGAAGCTACGATGAGCGTTGCAGACTCAGCGCTGATAGAGAGGCACGCACCGAGGTCACGAACTTCTGCGACGCCTTGGGATACCGCGTTTGCGTCTCGTAATCCACGTACGTGACACCAAACCGCGTCGTATATCCTTCCGCCCTACGCTTCGTCAGTTGACGTTACGGCTATCTCTCGGGACTACACACCACTCAAAGTTGTCAAGCAGACTCCACGCAAAGTACGAGCGGATGTCTACGCCGTCTTCGTGAATTGCCGCGAGGATCGACTGCGTCGCGCCCTGGTAGTACTCGACGCGGTCCGTATCCTGCAGTGCCTGCTCGAGCGGCATGCTTCCCTCATCCTTGACGGAAAAGCCGTTCTCTGTCACGCTTCGGGTGTCTGTCAGATGAGGCGCTCTTGGACTGTGCAACTTCACGACGCACAAGATGGGCTTTTGATACCGCTTCCAGAGGTAGTTGAGGAGCTGTTCTGGCGTCAGAGCCAGAATGCACGACAAACATCACTGGGACTAACAGCGCGGAAACCTTCGGGATCTGGTAACGAAACATCAGTACTCGTCCCTGCACCAGCACTTCAGACACGCACAGGTCTGGAGCCAAGGGCTGTGCGCTTCAAGGATCGTCAGTCTTGGAGTCTTAGTCACAAAGGGCCATCAGACCTTGTGTGCCGAGCTGAGTGCCATCCGGGCGCGTAAACGTGTACATTGTCTTGCCCTGGAACTCGTCTTCTCCGCCGGCCTCTGTCTCTAGGTGAGTGGAACTACCCAACATCAGGCGGCGTCTGTCACGCACTGATCATGTTGGTCGTGTACGTGTTCATGCCGTAGAAGTCCGACGACCCGTGTACGATCGCCCATTCCTCGGGAGAGTACTCGGGCAAACGGTCTCCGAGCATCTCCTTCATGAACTCCGGGTACGACCCAAGATAGATCGGGTCCTTCTCAGTGCGTGAGTACGTCCGCCTTGTGGATGAACTTGCGTCATTGTTGCACTCACAGCATACCAGCCTGCAAGTAACGTTCAGACAGCAAGACAAAGGTCGAGACGCGCGGACGGTACCTATCGCAACATCTCGCGCGTGTTGTGCAGCCGCGACATCTGTCCGAGCCCGAACGTCAGGAGGAACTAGAACCACACAGCAACGTGCGCGGACGTACTCTCGGGGCTGTCGTCGTAGGGCATCGACCAGTCGCCGTTGAGGGTGATTCCGATTTGTCCACCCTGGAGCGCCTTGAAGTCCTCGCGATAAGCTTTCACCGCATGCGCGTGGGCGAGCATCTCGTGGTGCGCGACGCTGCGGGGATGATGCGCGCCGGTGAGTGTTTCGTTCCGACAGCTAGCTAGGAGAGCGCGACCCACAGCCATGGTTCGGTTGCAGAGTCCCCTTCGGATGAACGGGTGCGGTCGCTCGACCGGCCAGGCGCGAAGATGCCGCGACCGTAGCCAAGGACCGCGATACACCATGGCTCGTTCAATGTTAGCCTATAGCAAATTGCGGTCAACGCGGGGAACGGTTAGAGGGAGCTGTAGCTCACCAGTGCTTGACCCGGTCGCCAAAGCGGGTGAAGCAGAGCTGACGTGGGGTCCGCGGAACGTGTCGGTGAGTCCGTTCCGCACGCCGGAATGACTAGTGTATGCGACTCACGCGAGCGTAGTTCTCATAATCCTGGACGATCTCGTCCTTGTTCAGCCAGCCGCCATAGCGGTCGTGCAGGGCTTGCGGGAGATCCCAATGATATAATGTCTGGCGGAAGTGACGCAGTGCGTCAGTACGATCAAGCAGCGCACGGTTCGTACCGGAACAAGAAAACAAACGCGACTCACCACGAAGGGGACGATGTCGTTGGCAATCAGCTCGTCGATGAAGTCAGAGTAGAACTTGATGCCGAGCTCGTTCACTGGGTCGTTGCGGCCGCCGAGGGGGATTATTCGGGACCACGCGAGAGAGAATCGGTACGCCTTGACGCCGTAGGACTTCAGGAGCTGAATATCTTCTTTCCACAGACGATACGAGTCCGTGGCCACATCTCCGCCCTTCCCGTCGAGTGTCTTTCCGGGCGTGTTGCTGAAGTCGTCCCATATCGACTTGCCACGCCCGTCTGCGCCCGTCGAGCCCTCAATCTGGAATGACGCTGGAAGGTGACATTTCAGCTTCTGCTAGGGGTTAATCGCCACGGACAGACATGCTCACCAGTTGCGAAACCCCAGAGAAAGCCCTTGGGCAATAGTTGCTGTTGCAGCTCAGTGGAGGGCATGTTGCTTGTGTAGATCGCAGTGCCCGGCTCTCGCGCGTTCCCCTTTTTATAAAAAGGAGGCGGGCAGGCGGGACATCGGGACGACTCCGGAGAAACGCCCGCAAAGCGTCCGGGGCCTGGAAGGCGCATCCCGTGCCCCGAGCTTTCTCCCACCCAACGCTGAGCCTGCTCTAGATCATGCCCCAGACTACCCTCGCGATCCTCGGTGCAGGCATATTCGCCAAAGAGGGTGCGTCAGGGAATCGTCCAATGGCTATAGCAGAATGTCGTGTGCTCATCGTTACCCTTGACGTTCAGCACATCTGCCTGCCATCGCCGCGCTCGGTGATAAAGTCAAGCTCGGCGCTGTGTACTCGCGATCGGAGTCATCTGCAAGCTCCTTGGCGGAACTCGCAGCCAAGACGCTCAAGTACGACACCCCCATCCCTGTGTACCACGATGCAGACCCGAAGGCCAACCTCGACGTGCTGCTGGCTCGCTCGGATATCGATGCTGTCGTCGTAGTTTTGCCAATCACGCAACAGCCTGGTGTCATTGTGAAGGTATACCCGGCCCTTGATCTTGGGATCTTATCTAATCATGACTCAGGCATTCGAGGCCGGCAAGCACGTCCTCAGCGAGAAGCCTGTCGCAAAGGATGTCGCGTCCGGCATCGAGCTCATCAAGACATACAACGCGAGCTACAAGGGGAAAGGGATCATTTGGCGCGTCGCGGAGAATTTCGAGGCTGAACCAGGGTATCTCGTCGCAGCGAAAGCAATCCGCGACGGGAAGATCGGCAAGCTCGCGTTGTTCAACCTATCTGCTATCAACGCGCTCGACGAGAGTTCCAAGTGGTACAAAACTCCCTGGCGTACTGTGCCCGAGGTGCGTATCCAATCGTTGCAAAGGACCCAGCGCTCATCGGTTTCTCCGTGATCACTGATCATAGTATCAAGGCGGATTCCTTGTACGTTTCGGACGCGGTCTCAAAGCACGTTTGTCCAAGACTGACGCGTTTGACATCTAGCTTGACGGCGGTGTCGTGCGTGCAATCTTATCTTGTGTAGCAGATCCAGTCTCATCCCGAGCTTGTTCCGTAGCATTCCGCGGCGCTCCTTCGCACAGTTATCCCGGACGCGCTAGTGTCGCTGAGCGGGCACGCTACTCTCACGAAGAAGTATCTCGCACCGCAGGACACCATCAACGCCGTCGTGAAGACGAGCACAGGCGCGATCGGCATCTTCGAGCTGTCGTTTGCCGCTCCATATGCCAGCCGTGCGGGAGGCCTGACGACGTTCACGGGGACGAGCGGGTGGATCAGTCTCGCAGGGGCCAAAGCGACGATCGACGGCAAGGAGCAGAATGTCAATCGCGTCACGATTCGTTCCGTCAAGGAGAAGGGCACAAAGGACAAGGACGGGAACCCTGAATTCGAGGAAGTAGTCGAAGTTGTTGACGAGCCGTCTTGCGGTGTCCGGGCGGAATTCGCTTCTTTCGTCGAGCGTCTGAACGGCAAGGACGACGGTTTGGGCGATCCAGTCGGTGCGCTGCGCGACGTGGCGTTCATCGAGGCGGCGCTCAACAGCAACGGCACGGCGATATCTCTGACCGATCTGGTGCCCCAACTCTGAATGTAATCTGTAACAATTGAGAAATGAAATTTCATGTGGCGAGTCGGAACAAACGCGGGTTCGGACCCCGCTAACGGCGTCTTTCCTGACGATGACTACGCCTGCAAAAACTCGCGCGACGCCGCGACGGGCAGCCGCGTCCAAGAAAGGCACTCCAGCCAGCAAGAAGAAGCGTAACGAGAGCGGCTCTGAGGGCTCGCCGTCGGACTCGCCCTCCGAGGCCGAGCTGGACAGCGACCACCTGGACGATGACGAGGATGACGAGCAGCCAGCGAGCAAGAAGCGCAAGCGCACCGCCTCCCCGAAGAAGCCCAAGTCCAAATCACCGAAGAAACCAAAGCAGGCTGCTGCAGAGGACGACGAAGATTTCGACGAAGACAGCGAGCTCGACTTGCCCGGCAGCGAAAAAATCGTGGGCAAGGTCGTTCAGGCGCCAACAACGGGAAGGGGTAAATCTTGATTTGACTACTGGAACCATCCACGCTCATTGATCCTATCAGTCCCAGCCGGGCAGATTTCCCAGAACACTTTCAATTTCTTGAACAATCTGAAGAAGCCAGAATGCAACGACAGAGAGTGGTACGTCGGTGTCCGACAGTGTTCCGGTTCCTATTCAATTCGAGAGGTGATTAATTGTGTCCCTTCTAGGTTTCGCTTGCACGGCGAGTTGTCGCGATCTTCTTGCGCTGCGAGATTGCAATGTTGACATCCTGCGCGCGCGCCGTAGAACCCGTCTATCGCCTCGCGGAAAAAGTACGCCGTATTCATCTTGCGCCACCGGGGCTGACTTGCTTGTGTCCGTGATGCAGGAGTTCAAGGACTTCATTGACGAGTTCACAAACGACCTTGTGCGGGCCGACCCTCAGATTCCGCATCTGCCACCGAAGGTTGGTCGACGAAGCACACTCCAACCTCGAATGCTCTTTAAACCTGATGCCGTCTCGCAGGACGTGATACACAGGATCTATCGCGACGTGCGTCTTCCGAAGTTTCTTGCCTGATCATCCACCGTCTGATGCCTTGGGGCAGATACGCTTCAGCAACGACAAGACCCCGTACAAGACGGGCTTCTCAGTATCTTTCTCACGCTCGGGAAGGAAGGGCATCTTCGCGGGATGTGAGTAATTCCCGACATTATGCCTCCCGTCATTGACGTTTTGACGCACCTGCCTTCCTACACGCACAAGATCATGTGTGCGTGCACCTTCACCTCTCACCCGTGATACCCAGCACTCAGTCGTCTTTGTGACATACAGCCTTGGTCCGTGCTGCCACCGCGTATTATCTTCGGAGCTGTGACGCTTCCCATGGCAGTCAAACCTGGCGGCAGCCTCTTTGCTGCAGGGTTATGGGACCCCGCTAAAGACTCGCTGGCAACAATTAGGCATGTGTCTTCTGAAAGATCTGCGTTTACTCTCACGTACTCACATGACCACGAATGCTGTGTTTTGTTGTCGACTTCTTGCGTGATTCGCATGCTTCTTCTCGCAGGCATCACCTCACGCGGAACCCCCAGCAATTCCGCGACATCATCTCCGCGGCGGATTTCGTGGAGTTGTTCGGCGAGGCGACTCCGCATCCCAAACGCGAGCGTCAGAACGTATTCGGCGCTGACGATGAATTGAAGAACGCTCCGAAGGGAGTGGACAAGAAGCACAAGTGCGATTCAGAGTTCCGCTCGAGCCGCGTTCTGAGACTTGTATACAGGGACATCGACCTCCTGAGACTGCGGTCCTTCGCTGTTATACACAGGTACCGCAATAGACCCGCGCCGCCGCGTAAGCTTCCTCGGGAGATTGGTTGACGTTGCGTGCGCAGATTCCTGGATTCGGAGGTTCTCGCACCCAACTTCCGCGAGACGCTTGCGCACATCGTAGGCGTCGTCCGTCCTTTCGTCCATAAGTACACCATCCTCATGAGCGTTCACCTTCAAACTACTTACCGTTATCAGGCTCAACGACATGGTCTCGCTACCGCCGGACGACGATGATGACGACGGTGACGACGACGAATGATCTCCCCTCCGCCGCCCACGTTACCTCTGCTTTCTTGACTAGCTCTGCTTGCTTGCTATCTCGTTCTTGATCTGTACACAAGTAACACAATTCTTGACCCGAAGTTGCTCCCTGCGACTCCCGTCTCCCTGAGCATTTCGCCGAGGTGCCTTTCCGGTCCGATTTGCCGATTGTACTCAATGCATTGGCCTAGTCTAGAGGGTCTCAGGCGCTGGATATGTACGCTCCAGCTTGGACTCAGGCTGTGGCCCGGGCCAGATTCAGTGAGCACGGTGTCGACCCATCGGGCCCAGTACTCGGGCGGAGCATCCATATCTGCACTCACAGAAGACGCCCTCGCCCCGGAACATTCGTATACTGCTTCTCGTGTCTCTCAGCTGAGTTGCACATACATAGTTGATCAGAAAGGAAGGGTGTACGCTCCGCTGTAGGTCATCTAATTTGCCTACACTTTGTTCTGTGCAACTTGAACGTCTCCGCTACACCATCTGGCGGACAAGCGACACCTATGATAATTTATGTACATACATGCAAACGTTGAGCTACATGGTCCCGTATCACACTTATAGATTCACTGCCAGGGTGAATGTCGCCTCGGAGCTCGAGTACTCACAACCACCCAGTCCAATTCCCACAGTTTTCCGTGGCACAAAAGCCCGGGAAAATGAAAGGAAAAGATTGCCCTATCTAATTAGATAGGACAATCTCTTCCCAGGATTCTCCGCTCTTTTTGTGCCACGGAAAACCACTGGAATTGGATTGGCTGCAGGCTGTGAATACCAGCCAGCCCATCTAGCTCGCTCGAGTCATTACCTCTTAAAAGCGAGAAGTCGTAGACGATGTCGGAACGGATATAGAGGGTACGGAGGTGAGGAAATACGCCCCGAACGATGCGTTTCGCCTGCCTCCTCGCTTCTTGCGCACGCTCCGTGTCGCGCTTGCGTGCCTCTTTGATCTCAGCCCGGGAGCCCATGTAGCCACACTGCGGTGGCTGGTATCCGAGCATAAGCGTTGAGAGGCACGGAAGGCGGAGCGTGACTAAGGACTTGAATTTAGCCAAGCGTACAAGGTCAACCTGATCATGAGACTGTTACTAAAAGGCTCGTCGTGTTGTAGACTCAGGCGAAATCCGAGCGTACCTCCAAATGAAGGCCTCCCAGTATGCTGAGCTCCGTGACAATACGAAAGCTGTCTGTGAGCGCTGGGTAAGTCGATCGAAATAGACCACGCAGGAGGAGTAAGTACTCACCCTCAGACATGGCAGCCCAATCTCCGGTCTCCAGTAACCGGAGCTCAGTCTCTCGCCGCGGGTTCCACGCTCGACTCGATGAACAATGATAGCGGGAAGTGATAATAGTAAGATGGATTACCAGCGAGGACGCGACCGTGACGGGGCATGCGTCGCGAAGGAAGCTGTACGACAGATCTGTTGAAAGCGATTCGACGCTGCTGATCCGAACCTGGGACCGTCTGAAGATAGCAGCAAATATATCGGAGATAAGCCCGTGAAGGAACGGATGTGGCCTGAACGTCAAGTGTCTCAGGTTGCTGGTGGCGACGAGGAACTCGACGAATGCGAAAGCACAGGCCAGTCCTTCTTGAGACGCCGAGGTCTGCACTTGGGGGTCTAGATCTCCTCGCTTGTATTTCCAGCCCTCCCCGTCCGGGAACGACGGAGCCAGTTTGAACCTTCTATAGCAAGGCGATGCTTAACAAGAAATGGCATGATCATGAAGAAATGCCAGCGACTCACCGGACGTATCGCAGAACAGGCTCGGTTTCTTTCAGTGCGAGCAATGCGTCTGTGCTTTCGCGCAACGTCCTACCCTCCACGCAAACGGACCGAAACAGGACGGGAAGCGAAGCGCAGCGGACGTGTTTGTTGACCAACGAGAAGGCAACGAGAGACCTGCCAGTATACGTAGTCCCTTGCTCTGAGTCGATGACGTCGAGCGTAATGCAACGGTAGGAGAGGACATCCGTGATGAGCTCCCCGGGAGTTGGAGGCATGGGGCGCAAGAGACAGGAGGGCAAACAAAGTCATCCATCCAGCCATTCTTGTAGTAAGTACTGCCGGCGGAATGTTTATGGCCCCTCTGAGCGGGTCCGTACTGGCGGCCGTTCCGTCAACGCCTGCAGACAAGAAACGACAGTCTAGTATAACCCCAGGCGTGTGCGGGGCACGATGCAATGCAATATAGTCTACACGATACGAGTCGCAACTTGAAAAGGAAAAGAAGAGCGGGCACAGCGAACAGAACGAAAACGAGCAAGAGACGGTGGTGGTGGTGATAGTGAGGTGAGTATGCAACCGAGAATCCCAATAATCTGACAGGAGAGGAGGAAGAACTAGTGGTTGTCGGCGCCGGGGTGGCCCCAACGGACGTACGTGGCGGGACCGTCGTGCCAATCCTCGACGCGGCG
>KV426012.1:103469-135842 GCA_001632375.1 Exidia glandulosa HHB12029
TGCGAGCCTCGTTGCGAGCGGCGGCTTATTCGCGATATATTGCAGGGCGCTGGCCTTTACATTAGGTGGGACGTGCAGCTCCCTGCCGGCAGCCTTTGCAACAGCCCCCATTGTACGCAATGGCGGCAGTTGCAATGAGCAATGGGGGCTGTTGCAACGGCTGCCGTGGGGAGCTGCACGTCCCACCTACAACAGGATGAGCAAATCTTGTTACTTCTACCTCGCGGTTGTAACATTAGGTGCTCGTCGTGCGAGTTTCTCGGAGGCTATTCCCTTTCCATTCATTACATAACAACTGTATGATGGGCCCCTTTATAATCTGCCGTACAGTCTCAAGATGTATGCTATCACTGTATAATTTCTACGCTCGCCTACATGGCCATGCAGAACCTTTGAAATACCCATCCGGCAGGGGTGTGGTGAAGTAAGAGAAGATGCCGATGGTAACGGGCAGTAGCGGAAAGAGACGCAGACCTGCGGCGGGCTGTAGATCGAATTTGGGACCCACTCAAGACAGGAAGTCGGTCCAAGATTCAGAGGGATGTAGATACCCACCAAGCCGGGTCGCTTAACCACTCCTCAATGTCGAGAGACGGAGTCTCGAGACTGACTGGTATGGCAGCTGTAGTAAACCCGAGCAATTCCTCCCCTGAAAGCGGGAGGACGCATATCTCGTCGCCGATCACTGAGGATAGGACGGTAATGACGGCTTCCGGGTGGACTGTATCAACCAAAGCTGCGCGTAATGGGTCGTGAGTCACAGAGTTCCCGTTTGGAAACGGTTCAGGGTGGCCGGAGACAACATTCTTTGTGCACGAGATATAGCTAGAGTCGCGGTCTGAGTCGGTTTCGCCGACGATGATAGCTTCGACGGCTGCGAGCACGGGATCTGGTTGCTGCCACTCGCTCTCGAACCCCACGGGAGCCCTGTCCGCACGTGCAGCAATACGGGCAGCTTCGGCCTCAGCTTCCGGGTCGACGCGTGCGGATTCAGCATCCCTCGGATCGTCAGAATCGTCAGGTTGGAGAAGCGGCGGAGACGCAAGCGTTGGATGTTCCTCGAGCGCCACGATGCTCTCGTTAGATCGCACCGACTTAGAGGAGATGACTCTGTCCGAAGTCTCTTCGGGCAAGCCTGCATAACGCCGTTCCCCGCCAACAAGAGCAGGAGACCTGGTGAGGCCCATAGAAAGTGAAGGGGTACGCGGTGGTCGGGGATGGTGTACAAGCTCGTGGCGTTTCGCAGACAGAGAAGTTCTGTTCGCTGTTGCCACGGTCTTCTGTGCAGGCGGGGCAGCAGAGAGCTCGTCGTTAGAGGGGGTGGGCGCCACAGGACGGTCGAGATCTTTCGCTTGATCGGAACAGAGCGCGTCGTCATTACTTTCGGCCGGCACTGGCGTGTCAATTTGTGCATCGTTCGACTGGAGCTGTGGCCGTGGACGCTGCAACGCGCTGCCATCATCCGCGACGACTCGAGCGCTGCACTTTAGTTCAGAGTACTGCATATGACGCAAGGTGAGTCAGTGAGAACTGCCACTGAGAACTTGAATGAAATGAGATGAACAAAGATCGCACCCTGGACGACGTTCCTGAGTTCTCGTCGCGTTCCGCGGTTACGGTTGACCTTGTAGACGACGCGCAGCGCGACATGGATATAAATCTTCGAGATGAGAACAAAGTGGCGTCGATGTGGTAAGTGAAGAAAGCGAAGACGCAAGTGGCAATTACGTGGGTCCGACACAATGCTCTTGTGACCAGCCGACAATAGTGCGCGGCGTCAGACCTGAATCTGAGTCAAATACCCACGGAGATCTTGCAAAGCGGCGCAGTCTTCGGCGGAGAGCCTGGATAGAGGGCTCGGATATAAGTCGCAATATGGTGGCTTTACGGAAGGAGAACCACCGTCTAGTTGCCATTGCCACTGCATGCCCACTTGAACATACATCGCATCACCGTATCACCATGCGGCGAGTGGAGAAGTGCGGTACCGCCCTCGTTCGTGAAACCTAGACGCGTGTAGATCTTAACGTTGAGCTCGGTACAGGTCTCCAAGTGAATCCCAGTATCCCGAGTCTTTGATAGGTTGGAGAGGTGAGTTCAGCGGAACGATAGAGAAGATGCGGCTCACCCTATCATTCATGTACTCGATGAGAGCGCGAGCAATGCCGCGCCTCTGCGCCGATGGACGCGTGCCTAGAATCTGCAGATGCCACATCTTGCTGCGCGCCTCTTTATCGAGGACCCGGTCAAGAACTTGGTTGCAGGCCTCTTCATACTAAGTGAAAAGCGTGAGCGGGATTGGGTGTGAGGCTCAAAGAAATCTACCGATGCGTTCCAGAAGACCGTCGCGTCGGCGTTCATGTGTTTGCCGTATTCTTCATACCACACAGCTTCTTGATCAGGACTGGCTATATCAATAGTGGCGGTACATTCACAAGGGCACTGGCGTACGTTTCGCCCAAGTCAGTGTTCGGCGCGAACCAGATGGCCACGCCGTCGGTGCGCGTGCCCGAATCGATACTGGCAACATGAACCTCGCCGCCGACGAGACCAGCTTTGAGGAAGCTGCGCCAGAGACAAATGCTAAGGTGTGCCTGTCCCCCGAGGCACGGCAGCATTATAGGATCTGCACAGAATGGGTGTCATCCTAACAATCGCGGACAGCTCACCATCGGCGAACGAGTCGACCAACCAGTGCGCAGTTTCTTCTAACGTGTCCTCAGATTCTGCAAGCACATGAGCGCGGTATCGAGTAAGCCGCGGATCCGCTACCGGGGCCTGGCATCAGTCTGCGAACAGTCACTGTCATGGCGAGAGCTAAGCTGCGGATATTGCCGTCTTATCCCCGACGGATGCGGAGGCGACAGCTCGTCGTTGATTTGGGGGACACCGTTGTCCGGCCTCAATGGCGATGTGCGAGCTAGAAATGATTCGCTCTCCGTTTCGCAGTGCGGAGCCGAAGTACTGCGTCGTGAGGTATAAGAAGCGGTGCGTCGAGTGTGGCTTTGTTTGCTCGGCCTCCCTCTCTCTCTCTCCCATCGTGTCATGACCCGGCACTTCGGAGATCTCAACGCCGACGTTCTGGCGATCATCTGCAATGCTCTCCATGATGTAGAGCAAGGTCCAAAGAATCTGAGGGCCTTCTCCTTGACGAACAGGCGTATCCGCCATGCTTCGCTCCCTCCCCTTTTCCGCTCTGTGAGCGTGCACAAGAAGACATTGCGCGATAGCGCGGATGCCTTGGTTGCACTGAAGGAAACCAATTCGGTGACTCGATACATCAGGTGGGTCGCTGCCGCCGTTGCCATTCGAAGCATTTGTAAATAAACACTCATTCTCGACAGAGTCTTCACCTTCTCTCTTGAAGTTCCATCATTCCAGGCCGTACAGGAATTCTGGACGACGCGCGACCCGGCAGCTCTGATGCAGGGTCCTGAGGATGCACCGGACTGCGCTTCAGCATTCGCAGAGGCTCTCGCCTCGATGCCCTATCTTCGGAGCTTAACATTTCAACCGAATAGGAACCTGCTCGAGGTCATTCTCCAACACTTTCCTGTTGCCTTCGCATCGTCGCAGCTGCAACTCGGAAGGGTCGAATCCTTGTCGACAGACGTGTCGCTCACATTTCTGCGTGGGATATGCCCCTCGGCGGTTGCGCTTTCGTTGCGAATGTCAGCTATGTCAATGGGTCCCGACTGCGGTCAGGAGTGGGCGGCCGGCGGACGCGTGACCAAGCTTGATATCCTCGACATGGGACACGGGGACGAGATGGAGGGTGAGGATTTCAAGGAACAAGATCGGGATGGTATGAGAGCTAACATGAATCATAGACTTCGTCAAATATCTACCTCACATCACGGAGCTTGCCATTGAATCCCGGTACTTCGATGTTAAGGTCGGTCCCTCAATGACATGTATCTTCAGAGCGCTCACGTCGGATAAGCTCGATCTGGCCCGCCTGGCCTCCTTGCAGTCGTTGACAAGTTTACACCTCCCGCCGCTTAGCTCTCTGAACCTCGGCTACAATCCGCCATGGTGCGGTAACGCATACATGGGTCCGAACGGCCAGAAGCTCCGTGAAAGACTCAATAAGCAGGAGGAGGAAGCTAAACGACAAGCCAAGCGTATCGTCCGGGATGCATTGCCGCGTCTACGTTTCCTGCGCATCGACTATGTTGGAACTTACAACTTTTCCACTTTGAAGACGGACGACCCGGATGAGCTCGATCGTCTCGCCGCAATAGAAGATAGTTAAATAGTGCATCATGATTTCGAGCAGAATACGAATTTCCCTTGACTCAGTTGAGTGATCGGCAGCGTTCTCCTTTGCTTCGTCCTCTTCATGAATGGTCGAATTTTTTGCCATTTACTAATACGTCCAAATCGGTGACCGTATACGCAGTATTGCGGAAGTATTGATCATCGCGCACGGCGTAGAGCGCACTACGAGCTCGCGCGCCTTGCACGGTATGGCTTCGCTCGTCAATCGACTAGAGTACCATTGCTGTCTCGGTGCTGTTCGTGACGGCTGAGGATGTACCCCGCTAGAGTGACAGCGTAACACTTTCAAGATACAATGTCCACTTGAACGGAAGGAGACCAACATTGTCCGTTGTCCAGACTCAGCGACAGAGTTCTAAGATCCAATGAAGCCGTCCAATACACCCTTGACGTTTTCTCCGAGGACCTCCATACAGTAACCACTGCTTTGGGGATCAGGTTTTTGGGAAACGGTAAATTCGAGTAGGACGTACCCTTCGAACAGGAACAAGGTCGGCAGACCAAGCTCACGGATCCGCGCGCCGATACGAGAATAACACGGCGTTGTAAGGTTGAAACAGCAGATTGGATCGTCCTTGTACGTATCGACGCCAAGACTGCAATAACAGACCAGCCTCAGCGCGCAGTTCGCTCGGATGCGAAACTGTAAAACGCACCTTACGACGAGGTAGTCCGGACTATAGTCTGAGATGGCCTTGCCCGCCAGATCGAGGGTAGCCAGATACTGTTCGTTGCCGGTGGTGTGTTGCGGCAGAGGAAGATTGAGGTTACATTTCACACCGGATCCCTCGCCCTCTTCCACAGACGATCCGGTGAAGTCTACTCGCACGGTCAGCTTTTACGGGAAAACATATTGATATCAGGTCCCGTCTGGACGCACAGGGATAGTCGCCTTCGGCGTGTAACGAGACGTAGAACACCGAGTCGTCAGAGTAGAAAATCTCTTGCGAGCCGTTCCCGTGATGATAGTCGATGTCGAGGATCGCAACGCGCGGTTTCGCGGCCGCGGATGGAACGGCATCCTGTAGACATCGCACTGCGATGGCTGCGTTGTTGAGGTAGCAGTAGCCGCCGCACACTCCAGTGCCGGCGTGATGACCCGGAGGCCGCCTGTAGGGCAACAGTGTAGTGCTCATCCAAACAGGACCGAGGCACATACGTCAGAGCAAAGATACCGTGGGGTGCAGCTGTTGACTGAGTGCCGTCGACAAGGAGCTGTGCTGCGCGGACGGCCACTCGAGCAGAGGCCATAATTGCCTCGAAAGTATCTGCGCAGTGACTCTCGCGTTACTTCGTGACACACACACACATGTACATATCAATGATTTTCAGCACCTTCCGTGATAGGACAGCTCAAGTCGAAGCAGTAGTAGCCTCCGACGTCGTTCAGCAACGAAAGGATGTCGATGGCTCGATGGAGGTGCATACCGGCTCGCGCGATCGCCGACATTTTTGCAGGATCCAGTTTATACGGCGGAAGCTTTGGATGAGGAAACGATTCAGGCAACACGCCTTGCTACTGCGTCATTAAGCAGCAAGCGAAATGGTGAGCGAGGCTGCAAATCAGACCTTGTCGCCGCCTTCCTCGACCCAATCAGAGTAGGCTCGACGCAGGTAGAACACATAGTCCTCAGAGTGGACGCGTAAAATGTCCGGCAAAATGTCTAGTCCGTCGTCAACGGCCGTGAGCTCGTATTTTCGCTGTGGGTCGTTGGAGAGCGCGTTCCGGACGCGGACAAGTCTATCAGGCGATTCTTTGTATGGGACAGGCTTCCCAGATAGAATTTCTGTTGGTGGGTCGTGTAGCAGGCATAGAGGCGAGTGTACGACCAACATTGTAGAAGGAAGAGGTCAAGCGTTGCGGCGGCAAGGTCCGACAAATCCTGGCTGACTTGTCACGTCATCGGACTTGAAGAAATCTGGCTTCCTATCAGGACCCAAGGACCGCGTACCAATGGATACTGCGACTGTAGAGCTCGACTAGTATTCGGCCTTGCGGTTATTTCTGTACGAGGACTGCGCGGGCCGGATTGCTCGGCAACAGTCCACGGCCGTCGGCAACGCGCCCGCATGCGCCGCTCTCTTGGTTTTGAACAACCATGATGTGGTCTCTGGGTCGCGCCTTGGTTGTCGTTGGAGCCGCTCTGTCGTCCAGCGCGCAGCAGGCATTCTTCCAAGAGGGATTCCCGGCGCCTGAGCAGCAACTGAGCGCTTTGTCGACCGAGGAGTTCAGCACATTTACCCATGCCTCGTTCCCCAACCACAGGGTGCGCATCAAGCGCCTCGAAGACTTCTGCGACACCACAGGCGTCAAGTGAGTAGCTTCCGTGTCTTATCGGTGTACTGAACACCCGTTCAGGTCGTACTCTGGATACATCGACGTCGAGGCGAGTCGTTGCGCATGCACTCTCCTTATACGTCAATTGAGCGCGTATTAGGCCCGACACTTGTTCTTCTACTTCTTCGAAAGTCGCAACAAGCCGGAGGAAGATCCTGTACTGCTGTGGACGAACGGTTCGCGTCTAGACGTCAGTCTACGGGGTTGAAACTTATCCTCCCAAGGCGGCCCGGGGTGTTCTTCTACGACTGGTACGTTGGGAGCAAATTTGAGGAACGAAGCTGATGCTAGCAGGTCTATTCCTTGAGCTCGGTATGTAGCCCAACCGTGAGCATTGCCGGGTTGTGACCAGCTCCTGCAGGGCCGTGCCGTCTCGAGGACGAGGAAGGGCCGAAGCACAACCCGTACTCATGGAATGCGAACGCGTCCGTGTTCTTCATTGACCAGCCCATCGGCGTTGGGTACTCGTACGCGGACCACGGCGAGGCTGTCGTACGTCCAACGCACGCTCTCAACTCATCGTACTTGACACGGCGCCCAACAGACGACTACCGAGCAAGGAGCAGTGGATGTCGCCGCGTTCGTCAGTATCTTCTTCGAAACGTTCGACTCGTTCGCAGGACGAGACTTCCATCTCACTGGAGAGAGCTATGCGGCACGTATTTCCGCGACGTTCTCGGTCTCCTGGCTCATCCAATTACAGGGCCGTTACCTCCCTGTATACGCAGCTGCAATCGTAGACGCGAACGCGAAGGCTGCTGCCGAGGGGCGCAAGACGGTCAATCTCAAGAGCGTCGTGATTGGCAACGGTTCCTCTGACCGGCTGACGTGCGTACAGTTCCTTATCCCGCACACCCCCGCGCCTGTTTCGCTTATGAATTTTCAGCCAAGCTTTATCGTCGTACGACATCCTATGCACGAACACTACCGGTCTGGGAACATTCCTACCCATCAGCACTTGCGTCAGGATGCGCAACGCGATGCCGCGTTGTAAGACGTGGTTCACGGAAAGCTGTCTTGACATGTATGATGCCATGTCATGCGAGGCTGCTGCCAGCTTCTGCCGCACGGAGTTGTCGTACGGTCCATTTTCTTTGCTCGGCGGTAAGTCTCCGTATCATACAGTCTCGGATGAACTGCAGATCCTTACCATGCGTCTTCATTTTCAGGCCTGAATCGATACGATCTCTCACAACAATGCGATGATCCAGGATGCGGTATCACCAAAACGTCCGTGTCTGTTGTCCGCGATTTGCATAATTCTGACCGTCAGCATCATGCAGCGCGTTGATTGACTTTCTCAACGACGCTGACGTGCGCAAGACGCTTGGCGTCGACCGCAAGGTCGGGAACTTTACAGGCTGCGCGCCTGACGTGGGGTCCGCCTTCAATCAAGCGGGAGACATGTACCACTCATCGCGCGTCTACATCGAAGAACTTCTGGAGCGCGGCATCCGTATTCTCCAATTCGCAGGTACGGTCCTCTTTATTTTCGTGTTGGGGCGTACGTTAGATACTCATATACCTACTCAGGAACTTACGACTGGGTTTGCAACTGGGTCAGTCTTTACGCATTCGACGGTGGCGCCACACGTTCTGATCGTGGGATTCACAGGTCGGCGTCTTAAACAACGCGCATGCGATGCAGTGGACAGGTGCCAAAGCGTTCAACAGCCAGGAGATGCGCGAATGGCAGGTCGACGGGGCGCGCGCAGGTCTCGTGAAGTCCGCGAAAGGACTCACCTTTGCAACCGTCGAGGGCGCAGGACATCTGGTCCCTTCTGCGAAGCCCGTCGAGGCGCTTGCCATGATCAACCGCTGGATAGCGGACAAGGAGCTTTGATTCTGGTACGAGCGCTCCTTTGTGACGTATTGCGTGTGCAGAATGAATATGGTATCTGTTGTACCCTGGATCTCACGCACGGCACCCCGAAGGAATAACCTCGCCCGCGACCTGACACCTTTTGCCGCCCAGAAGCGGTTGCTTTGCGAATGAGCCAATGGCGAAGGGTCGATTCCACTCATCTTTGGTATCAAGTTCTCCCGTACGAATCCAAGCTAATCCACCCGCACGTGCTCCAGCGCGAAGCACCCACCCTTTTCCTCGGGGGAGTCCGAGACGCAACTAATAAACCATCCAGCTCCACGAGTCGACCCCGCTCGTGCCGCAGTATGTTTCGACTGACAGCTGCAGGTCTCGCTCTCGTTGTCGCCCTCGTCACGGCAAAGCGCATCTGGCGATCCATCTCTCTGGCGCGCAAGGGGCTGCGAGATCCTCCTGGCCCGCCACAGTCTCTCGTTCTTGGCAACCTGCGTGACGTGCCTACACACGATGCCCATGTCGCGTACTCCCGCATGGCCGAGAAGTACGGTGCGTAACATAGACTAGTCTTTGAGACCAGGAATGCCGAACCAGAGTAACTCTCCCCGAACTTGAAGGGCCGCTGTTCCAGCTGAAGCTGCCCACGCAAAATATCGTCATTATCAGTAGTTCCAAAGTTGCCTTCGACCTGCTGGAGAAACGCGGAGCTATATACTCGGATCGCCCTGCGTTTCGCATGGCTGAGCTGTGCGAACTCCCGCTCTCATGTCTTAAATAGCTAACCCTCTACTTCAGAATGGGATGGGGGTTCAATCTGACGTTCAAGAGACACAATGACTCGTGGCGCGCGCGTCGTCGACTTCTGCATCAGCATATGCACGTCGGCACTGTGACTACCGCTAAACATGCGCGCCTCCAGACACACACAGCGCTCGTACTTGCAAAGATGCTGCTGCTGTCTCCCGAGCGATACGCTCAACACATTCGGAGGTACGTCACTTCGCCCCATTCGGCCCTTCAATGTGCACTGAAACGGATCCAGGTCTGCAGCGGCAAACGTCGTTCAAACGTCGTACGGAATTGACGTGGCACTTGAGGACGATCCATACGTAGAGATGGCCAACGAGGCTATCGAGTCGCTGTCTCCTGCGCTCTTCCCCGGCACTTTTGCAATCGACTGGATTCCTGCACGTGCGCAAAGCTCCTCCTACTACCTACACTAACTTACTATGTTATTGTAGTGAAGCATCTTCCTTCATGGTTCCCTGGCGCAAAGTTCAAGCGGGATGCTGCAGAGTGGAGCAAGTATCCGAACGGTCTCGTCAACATCCCTTTCGATCGTGTCCTTCGTGAGATTGTACGGCTGTCGTTCTTGATGTCGCTGTTCGCGGAAGAGCTCATCCTTTGCTATAGGAGGCCGGTACAGCGCGTCCTAGCATGCTATCGGAGAACCTCGCACAGCGCAGCGACCCCGACGAGGAGTGGATTACGACAGTCAAGGAGGCTGCGGCAGTCATGTACTTCGGTGCGTGGATCATTATGTATGCTTGCACCATGACTCACTCTAATGCCTCCGCAGCCGGCTCGGACACGACTATCTCCACTATCCTGAGCTTCGTCCTGGAGATGGTGCTACACCCTGAGGTCGTTCAGAAGGCTCATGACGAGATTGATCGTGTCGTCGGGCGCGACAGACTTCCGACGTTTGACGATCGCGAGTCGTTACCGTATATCGAGGCTATAATGCGCGAAGTATACCGCCTGTACCCCGTTGCAACGCTGGGTAAGCCTTTTCTCATCGAGCGTCTGGACTGGTTCTGATTTCCGCAGGGGTTGCGCACGCCACGGAGGATGACGATGTCTACGAGGGAATGCTCATTGAGAAGGGCAGCACGGTTATGACTAACATATGGTGAGCATTTGTTCACTTTTCATCACAGCGAGACGTGACATGCTATATGTAGGCACATCCTTCGTGATCCGACTGTGTATCCGAACCCCCATGTATTCGACCCCGAACGTTTTCTGCGTCGACGGAAGGCCGACTCGGAGAACTGCTGGGACATCGACGAGCAAGTCCCTGATTCACGACGCGATGTCTTCGGGTATGGAAGAAGGTCTGCACAGCCATCGCATCAAAGGAACTCCCTTCGCTGACTGTGGTGCAGAATATGCGCTGGGAAGTACTTCGCGGACACATCGATATACATCACCGTCGTGACGATGCTCGCCTGCTTCAACATCGCATCTCCAACGGATGGCAATCCGCCCACAGGCGAGATGCACCATGGGATCGTGAGGTTTGCCATTGCAGCAGTACTCGAGCTTCCCCATTCTCACTGAATACGTAGCACACCTGCGCCTTTCGAATGTTCGATAACACCGCGCACTCCTAAAGTTGGGCCGCATGTCGAGGACGCCATCGTTGCGTACGCAGCGTGAGTTTAAGATCCTATTGGAATTAAAAGTTATGAGATGAAATTCCTTGGGTGTCAAACCCCGTCGCCGAGGAAGAGCTCGAGGTCATTGTGTAGCCAAGTCTGTCAACTGAACGCAAACCAAACATTCTCAGGCTTGCTGCTTGCAAATCGCGGTGAAACAACCTTGTTAGGAATTCTGAGTGAGAATTCAGTGTTGACGCAAAGCTGTCGGCGGCCTCGACTACAAGAAAACTACGAAGCCGACATTGCCGAGCAGCTAAACCACCGCGCCTGGATCCGCCGCCCAAGCACGGCGAAACGCGGTGGTACACTATTCACAGTACGGATGATGTGCGTGTCAAACAATGCGTTTTGAATCACCAGGTTCCGGGTGAATCGTGGCCAGAGGGCAAGCGGCGAGTTGTCTGGCAACTCCCGGGCCGCTCACCGGCTTTTTCGCTCCTACTATCATGTTTCAAATCATCAAGCCGACGGTAGCTCATACGTGCCACATGCATCGAAAAGTTTCATGCGTCTGGCGAGAGTTGCTATTCTCGAATTTCAGCACAGCGAGCTTCCATGTCGGTCCCGCCAGGTCCCGCATCCTGCTGCTGTACTCAAAGCGCTTGGGACTCTCCGAAGCCTGTTTAAGGCAACCGGCGATACACTTCGAATGCCTGGAACAGGTCGAGAATCACTCTGTGTTTCATCCGCTGGACACCTCGGGCTCTTTGCGGACGCGTCCACATCCCTATGACACCTTCCTCTTGAATCCATTAGCCGGCGCGGCGGCGGCGGACGTACTGGCCTCATAGTATCCTTGGTATCGTTGTCCGTCTTGAGCGGCCGTGCATCGCAGATTCCAGTTCTCCCGTGCGGCGCCTGTCGCAGAAATATGCCACGCTTGACCGCTTCGTTACAAGAGTTCCCGAGCTCGAACTCGGGCCAAGGCAGATATAGCTCGCTGGACGGGTTCACATTTCCATCCACTGCTCTTCTCTGTCCTACAGCCATGGACGCGGACGGATTCTCCCTGCCACCCGACATCGCGGCCCATGTGTTCGGGACATCTGCGTTTTTCGCAAGCGTGTGCGTCCTCGTTCTCGTATTGTCTTGATAGGGTATTCAAGTAGCGTAGCACACGATATCAGCACGTCGGTAAGCTTGGTGTTTTCATCATTTACACCGCTTGACACGATCTTTCTAGCTACATGTAGGAAACCACATTGCTGCGTTCTATTTCCTAATCGACTCACTCATAGACACGGCCATGATCTACGACTGGCTCTTATGGTGCGCAGTCGTCTTTGTCTCTACAACGAGATGTATAGATCATACCTGAGAGTCGCCCACCAGTTTCGAGCACGAGCAAAAGCTGGTGAGGCGTATAGGATGCCAAGCAACCACGACCGACCGACGCTGACAGGTTTGGTCAAGCTAGCAACTCCCGGCATCTCCCCCGGGAAACTCGCATATCTGTTCTGCAGATACTGGCCAATCTTGACGTACCCGGTCACGATCTGGGTGCAAGTAGTAACAACCGACCGCGATCTATGCGAGAAAACGTTCCAAATTCCTTTGTTTCTCACGATCGTCAATGTGAGGAAGTTTCATCGTCGACGCTCCAGCAGCTCCCTCACTTTCCTCTCAGTTTGCTGGCGCGGCGTCGGTGCTGATCGTCCGCGTCTACGCGTTCACGGGCGCAAGATGTTCAGTGGCGATTTTCTTGGTCGCATGGTTTCTCATCATGGCGGCGTACCAGATATGGGCCGTCTCAACACAAATTGCTCGTTCGTTCCTCTCATCCCTCTCGCCGCTTTGTCCGCGCTCATCGGGATGCAGTCGTGCCGCCTATAGTTCTCGCCTGTTTCCCGGTGAACAAAATGGGACCTGCGCACGCGCTCAGTGTACGCAGAATCGGTCTTGCCATACCCCATCCGTCTGTTGATACAATTCGGACTGTAGGGATACTTTGTGCGTCATCCACGCGAAGTGAAAACACAAATCTGACAACCCACCCGGTCCTGGATGCAGCTTGCACCGTTCCTCTTCGACCTCATGGCAACGTCGATGTTCGTCTGGGTGAGACGAACTCCTTCCAATACTCGATGATCTCAGCTCATCTACACCTTACTATAGCACGCATTCCGAACGAAACTCCACCTCGTCGAGTTTACTGGCGCCGTCAAGTTGTTCGTACAAGAGGGCGCAGTATACTTCATTGCTATATCCGCAATCAACCTCGCCAACGCAATTATGAACCTCCTGTGAGTGGCTTGTCAAAAGCGTGTAGGTGTGAGCCTCAACTGGTGCTAAGTTTGTTGCATGGTAGACCGCAAATCGAGCACACGGGAGTGCTAGTTGCGATGAGCATGATGCTTCCGAACCTTTTGGTGAGTAAGTCCTTTCTTACCCATTCACGCCGCTTATCGTACTATACTTAGGCGTGCCGACTGTGAGCCTTTCGTCGGAAGAAAAACCAAGTTTGACTAACGCCTCTGCCGCGCTGCAGGGTGATCAACTTACGACGTGCAGTAAACGACGATAGGCGGATGAGCGGTGTACCCACAGGTCCGACTTTGCGCTTCACCCATCCGGAAGACGACGAGGTTCGACACCATGACGCTACGGTGGTATCGCCCGTCAGTGCGCGACGCCGGAAGTCGACGGCCGCGCGCGATCGTGAACGGAATGATTATGATGACCGCGACGATATACCCCTTAGAGATGTCTCCTACTTGTCCTTTGAGTGAACGTGGACCTGTATCGCGATGATATGTGTAGATGTGTAATAGGAATACAGACTGTGATAGTATAATATACACGCACGCAAAACCCAAAGCACCGAGTGTACGGCTATATGGAGGAACAAAGACTAATCGACATCCATGCCAGCGCCGCTGCTATCAGACCCAGCGCCGGCGCCATCGCCCATGCCAGGTCCAAATGGATCGCCTTCGGCTTCCAGCGCAGCGCGCGCCCGTTCCGCTTTACGTTTTCGTTTCGCTGCTGCCAGTGCTTCGAGTTCTGCTCTTCGTCGCAGGTATCTACAGTGTTCGCGCATGTCAGTAACAGCACCACTAACTTGAGCAGGAGATGAAGACGTACGCTCGACTTCCAGGTATCGTCTCCGGATTCTTGCACAGTTTCAGCCGCCGATCTATCTCGCGGACCATTTCGACGGGAGGAGCGACGCCGTGCGCGTCGATTTCGTTCGTGATCGCATTACACAACCCTTCCGCGAAGTCCAGGTCCTCGCCTTTCGTCGCGAGCCAACGCCGTACGAGGTCGGGGTTCGCACGATGTAGACACGCGAGGGCGATCTGACTAGGCGCGTAAAGAATCTCGACGTCCGATAGCCGCGAACGGCGTATCGCGTCCAGAGCAATTTTATGCGCTTCGTGTAGTACGTCTGGGTCTGGCGGCGGTTCGAGCGTCTGCATATCGAGGAAGAGACCCCAAAGCGCACGATGCGCGTGCCAGACTGCGAATTCGAAGTTCAAACTCTGCGCGACGGGGAACTCGAGGTCCAGCACGTCCGCGGCCGTCGTCTTCGGGATACGCGACACGTAGTCGTCGATGGCCACCATACGGTTACACGTCTTGGCAGCGAGGAAGAGAGCGGTGAGCATGATGTTTTTAGGGTGATGGTCCATGACTGTGTTCTTCAAGTAGAAGCGCTTCAGATACGAGATGCCCGTAGCCTCGATTTCCTCGCTAAAACGGAAATGGGCAGATAGTTGGGGGATTTTCGTCGCGTAGAGTCTGACGAGCGCGAGTTCGTCTGCGGAAGAGAGAAATTCGAGGGCGTTGGAGGAGCCAGGCTCGTCGCGCTCGAACGCGGCGCGGATGGTGCTGACGGCCTTGTTCGTCAGGTTGTCGCGCATTTCCTGCAGCTGGGCAGGAGAAAATCGCCAGTGCTGATACTGCGACGAAGACTCATACAGCCCGCGACGCGTTGGCGGCGACGCGTCGGGCGCAGTTGGGTCGGCCATGGACGAAGTGCTTCAAGAGAGGAGGGCGGTAAACACCGGCGCTTATTCGCCTCTTGACCTCTTACCACCACCTCGTCCAACGCTGAGCCCTCCTGTACATCGCCAGCGTCGTCCACGCCGCGTCCACAACCGCGAAACTTTGAATTAAAGGGTCCAACCAGGATCCAAATTTGGCTCAATGGCTGCTGAGCCCGAACGCGCGACGTCACAGATTGTAAACAGATAAGAGCTCCGATGCGCCCCTTTCCCTCTTGCACTCGCTCGCTGGCCACGATGACCAAGACGCCGCGCACTCTCAAACTCGCTCTTCGTGGAGAGGCTCTACTGGAGCACCCACAGTACAACAAGGGGACGGCGTTCTCAGCCAGAGAGCGCAATGAATTCGGTATGTTCGCATCCGTACCTACTAGCACTGGACAACTTGCATTCGCGTTCTCGATGCCGTGGCCATCACTGTCTGGCAGTCCCAGAGCTCGGTTCACTTTCGGAGACTCTACTCATTATGCGCCTCTTGGATATACGGCGCATCTGCAGCGGTTGGCTACTGCTTAGCGGGCGGGTGTCTACTCATTCACTGTGGCAGCGGTCGATCGGCGCAGTGGTCTGCAGGGGCAGTGGCTGCACGGCAGTGTGTATGAACGATATCGTGTTTCTCATGAACGTTGCCATCTAATCACAAGACCGTGCTCGCTCTGTTCGATCGGTTCGTGTGCTACCAGTAGATGCAATACTTACCCGCTCAGGTCTTGTTGGCCGTCTGCCCGTCAAGGTCAACACTCTCGACCATCAATGCGAGCGCGCATACCAGCAGGCGAGTCTCGTCCATTCCCCGAAGACAGCAAACTGACTCCTCGTTGCAGCTCAAGACGGCCGAGAAGCCCATACAGCAGAACGAGTTCCTGCAGTCGGTCAAGGTGCAGAACTGGGTGCTTTACTACTCGCTCCTCGGCCGCCACCTGCGCGAGCTCATGCCCATCATCTACACCCCCACCGAGGCGGAGGCGATCGCCAACTACTCGCGCGCATTCCGTCGTCCGGAGGGTCTCTTCCTCACCTTCTGCAACGCGGACAGCATGGAGGCCGACTACCTTGAGCAGACGCGCGGGCGTACGATCGACCTTATCGTGTGCTCGGACGCGGAGGCCATCCTCGGCATCGGCGACCAGGGCGTGGGCGGCATCGGCATCTCGACGGCCAAGAGCGCGGTGTACACACTCGTGGCTGGCATCGACCCCGCAAACACTCTCTGCGTCGTGCTCGACGTCGGAACGAACAACAAGAACTTGCTCGACGACCCGTTGTACATCGGCTGGCCGCACGCCCGTGTGCGCGGTGCCGAGTACGACGCGTTCGTGGACAAGTTCGTCCAGCTCGTACGGAAGCACCATCCGCACTCGCTGTTGCACTTTGAAGACTTTGGCGTCGACAACGCTCAGCGCCTGCTCGAGCTATACAGGGACAAGCACGCCGTGTTCAACGACGACGTGCAAGGTACCGGCGCGGTCACGCTCGCGACGCTCATGTCTGCAGTGGGCGTTACAAAGTCGAAGTTGAGCGACCAACGCATCATCGTCTACGGTGCGGGGACTGCTGGCTTGGGTATTGCGGCCCAGATACGCGACGCGATGGTCGTCATGGACGGCGTCAGCAAGGAGGATGCGAGCGACAAGTTCTACATGATCGACAAGTGCGTGCGCAGGCTGAGCTTAGCCGGTGTCTGACGAGTTGTAGGTTCGGTCTTTTGACGAAGGGGTTGAAACAGTCTGGCAAGACGCGTCAGAACTTTCCTGAAGAGTTCATTCGGACAGAGGACGAGTGGACTGGTACGTACCCTACCATCATGATCTCTATGTACTCATTATTGTACGCAGAGGGACAAACGAGTCTTCTGGACGTCGTCAAGCGCGTCAAGGCGACCGTACTCATCGGAACGTCGACGCACGCCGGAGCCTTCACTCGCGAGGTCATCGAAGCTATGGCGGCGCACTGCGACAGGCCCGTCATCCTACCGCTCTCGAACCCAAGTAAACTCGTCGAGGTGCATCCCAAGGACGCGAACGACTGGACGGGCGGCAAGGCGCTCATCGCGACGGGCAGTCCGTTCGAGCCTGTGAAGATGCCGAATGGGAAGAAGGACTACGTGTATGTCTTCTTCTTCGCTTTGCGCCACACGGCTCACACACACGTTGCATATTCAGTATAGCGGAATGCAACAGTTCGTGAACCTCTGAGAGCATCATGCGCGAATGGTCGCTGACACTCGTCGATGCAGACGCGCTGATCTACCCAGGCCTCGGATTCGGCTGTATCCTCTCCAAATCGCGCTCGCTGACGGACACGATGCTCATCGCCGGCACGCGCGCGCTCGCCTCGCTTTCGCCCGCGTTGAAGGATCCCGACGACTCCCTGTTGCCCGATTTTGGTGACGCTCCGGACGTGAACTTCCATGTGGCCGTTGCGGTGGCGGAGCAGGCCATCGAGGAAGGCTCCGCGGGCGTGGAGTGGGGCAAGGAGGAGGTGAAAGAGCGCGCGAGGCAGGCGCGCTGGGAGCCTGTGTACCAGGAGTATGTGTATGACGCGGAGGGGCTGAGTGATTAAGAACTCTCGACCGAGGACCTTGAATGTTGTTTAGCGTCGTGCGTACTTCCTATTGTGTTGCACTCCCGCGCGTGCTTGCTGAGCGTTTCACAGACTGTGACTGAGACTTGGACTCTTAGACCTTGTATCCTCTATCGAATGCAAACCCGGACAATGCAATGCGTGTGTTTATCATGCTGTGCGCTCTTGCCCCATCTCGTTGTATCGTCAACAGACCTCGCTCGCTATGGAACTACCGAGACCCTGAACGGTCTGCAGCGACCGAGAGAAGAGGTTCGAAGCGCTATTCAGACGCTCAGGAATGCCCGGAGGTTACTGAATGCAGCCCAGATCTACGATCGTTTTGTCGAACGCTGAACCTGGTAATAAAGAAGCACCGTGCGTGGAACTGAAGTGGACTCGTAGCCCCGGTGCGTTATCGCTTGTCGGTTGGTATTTCCCTGCTGTATAAAACCAGTGTCTCAGTTCATCGTCCACGGCCATAACTTGAACTGGAGCTCCTCGCGACAATGCTCACTGTCATCGCAGGCCTCGTCGCTGCTGTCCTCGTCTTCTTCTTCATCCATGGTGTATGGACGTCATCCTCCCTCGCCAGAAGAGGCCTCCGTGAGCCTCCCGGACCACGCCCGCGGTTCCTGATTGGCAATCTCCTCGATGTACCCACCAAAGATGCGCACATCGCTTACGCTGAGCTTGCCCAGAAATACGGTACGCGTCGCTTCTCGAACGTTGATACTCGTTGCCCATTGCACACACCGGCAGGCCCTGTCATGCAATTCAAACTTCCCGCGCAGAACATGGTGTTCTTGAGCAGTGCCAAGGCGGTATCGGACCTCCTCGAGAAGCGTGGCTCCGTCTACTCGGACAGACCAGCGTTTCCCATGCCTGAGCTGTGAGTTTCGTTTCTCTCAGGCTCTGCTGCTTGATCTAAACCTGGGCAGGATGGGATGGGGTTGGAACCTTACCTTCAAACGACACGACGAGTCCTGGCGGATACGCCGACGCATACTGCATCATAACCTTCACATTGGAGCTAATGCCAAGCACGCGGGACTGCAGACGCATACCGCACTCGTATTTGCGCAACAGCTACTCGAGTCTCCTGGTCAATTCGTTGAGCATATCAGGCGGTTAGCTCTCCTTTCTTACTGTGTTCGACCTCGCTTTGACTCTGAAGTCCGTATGCAGATCTGCAGCGGCGAATATCATGCGCATGACGTATGGCTTGGATATAGCGCTCAAGGACGATCCACTAGTCAAGGTCGCCGAGGTGGCGATGGACTCGCTTCCCCTTCCCGGCACATATCTCGTCGACTTGGTTCCTGCTCGTAAGCACGTCGTTGCAAATACCACCGTCGTATCTCACCTCAGCGTATTTCCTTAGTGAAATACGTTCCATGGTGGTTTCCCGGCGCTGGCTTCAAGCGGGACGCGATGAGATGGACCGAGTACCCCAAGGCTCTGATCAACATGCCATTTGAGCGTGTGAAGCGCGACATGGTAAATGACGGCCATTTCAACACCGCACACATGTTGAAATATTGGTGCACAGGAGCTCGGAACTGCGCAACACAGCGTCGTTGCCGATGCTCTGTCTCAAGGGGCAAGTGAAGATTGGGCTACCATCGTCAAGGAAGCTGCAGCGGTCATGTATTTGGGTGGGTCTTTGTCTTCATTGATGCAGGGGAATTCCTGACCGATGGACAACGATACACAGGAGGCTCAGACACGACGGTCTCGACATTGATGACTTTCTCTTTGGGAATGATCAAGCATACCGATGTGCAGCGCAAGGCGCAGGAGGAGCTCGATCGCGTCGTAGGGACCGATCGGTTGCCTACATTCGAAGATCGAGAGTCCCTACCGTACATCGAAGCTATCATTCGCGAAGCGTACCGCATGCTCCCCGTCTTGCCTCTAGGTAAGCATACATAGCACCTGGATGCCCGCAGAGGTGTGCTATACCATACTGATCGGTCTCAGGCTTACCACACGCAGCCGAGCAGGACGACGAGTATGAGGGGATGCTCATTAGGAAGGGAACGTCCGTATTCGCGAATATATGGTTCGCACTACTTCTTGATCACTTTTGCGCGAGATATTGATTGTACTGTATCACAGGGCCATCCTTCATGATCCAGTGGTATACCCTGACCCAGAAGTATTCCGCCCTGAACGCTTCCTCAAAGACGGAAGAATCGATACCAATATCCCAGACCCTCGCACTCATCATTTCGGCTTCGGAAGAAGGTATGGAAAGGCCCACTAGAGTACGTATACACGCGTTGACGGGCTCCCCATGGGTAGAGTTTGTCCCGGCAAGCACTTTGCCGACACGACTGTGTACATCACCATTGCGACAATATTGGCGTGCTTCAATATAAGCACGGCTGTGGAGAACGGAGTCGAGGTCCCGCCGAGCGGCAAGGTACACCACGGTCTCGTCAGGTTTGTCAATCCTGTAGCGTTTGAGATACGATCTCACTGCCGCGGTGCTAGTACGCCTGAGCGCTTCGAATGCACCATCGAGCCGAGGTCGACCAGGGTACGATCGCTCATTGTCGACGCGCTGGACTCAGAATACTAGGAGCCTGAGCACGCATGGCACGCTGAACGCTGGCTGTACTGTTCAGGCGCAGGTAGGGCGACAGGCTGAAGGGCGTGCGTCCCCGGCTACGGAATACAGGATGTTCTGTGATATTCCCGCATCCTTAATCCTATGAGAATACACTCATTGCATAGCAACGCCCGTCTTCCTTCTCCAGTCTATCCAGGTCCTCCCGCGAGTCGGATTGGCGGGCACCACCCTTAGGCTCTAGTGGATGGAGAGCGATATGCGGTGCTCGCGGCAGAAGTTCTGCAATACATCTCGCGCTTTGCGTCCCCCGTGCTCGAGCACATCCTGGAAGCGAGGGAGCCGTTCGCGACACGGCTGAATAGTAACACTGCGCAAGCCTGCGACCTCAATGAGGTGCAATGGAAGCAGATCAAACATCTTCACGAGCGTGAAGTCTGGATGCAACGGGTGCAAGCCGATAACAAGATTCTGGAGAGGGCGCGAAGCAACGTCGAGGCAGGTTATGACGCCGCTGAGATTGCTCCCGCGCATTGGAGGTTCGACGCAATTGAGGTCGAGAGTGCGCAGGCTTGGACATCCGCGCACGATCGCGGGGTCGAATACGTTAGACAGGCGGAGATGCTTTACCGAGCGCAAGGAAGCGTTGTATGCTTTTGATTCGTCCGTGGTCAGAAATGCGCCATCTTCGAGGGCAGTCGCTCGAGCTCCATGGAGCACCAGCTCGTGCAAGGTTCCGGCGGACTGCGCTATGAGACGCGGCCAGCCGCGAAAGACGGGGTTTAGGTTGAGGCGGGCAAGGTGGAATGGGATCGTTGCGGTCTCCGTCACCGGCGCGAGGTGTGGCAGACGATTCACCGAGATTGTGAGCTCGACGAGCGACGGCAGTTCGGCAAGGGCGTAGAACAGGTACTTTGTGTCGACAGCTAGATTGGGTGCATCGGCCCGCTCGATGTGCAAAGAGGTGATGTTGTACCCCCACGTGTGATAAATTGTGTAGTTTGGATCATCTAGGTCCAATGCGTACCACACAATCAAGAGGGCTTCATCTGTGATGACGCGCAGAGTCTTGGTCGGCCCATAACGCAACGCAGGAACGATGTCGAAGTCGAGAAGGGTTATATCGTCCCATCCCTCGTAGTGAACGACGACATTAGGATACGGAGACGATGTCCGCATTGAGACAATCTGGTGTGGCGATAAACGGGGACTTGGGCTCGACAGCAGTGTCCAACGGCAAACGACAAGCAACGAGACGGGGTCGCGTCAGAGACAAAGTCGCAATGCTCGCACCGTCTTGGACTCGGTAAGGAACGATAGATCGAGAGTGTTCTTCACGCCAATATGGGACATGGCGCCTGATTAAGTATGCATGAATGCCATTCCCCGGTCACCTGTGCCCGCCGACGAGGGGGTGCACCGCCGACAGTGGTGTGAATGAGGATGATTTTGGTAAGGGTAAAAGAAGACATTCAAGTAGCTGCGCCGCCGTACAACGAACACTGTTACAACCAGTTCCGATGGATTGGTCGGACTTGTAGCGGGTCGCGGCGGTCAGGAGAACGGAATCGGAGTTACTGTAGTTCGCGTTTCCCGCAAGGGGTGGGCGAAAAAAAAATTCTGTACGGCATGCCGAAAATTCTGTTAGCCTTTTGGCCGGACCCCCCCTCCCCCCTTCGGCAGCTTCCGAAGGTTCCGGTAAGTCCGTTTGCATCCGAGAGTGAATTTTCCCGTCCAGATGGCAACCTACCATGTAATGATGCACTTATATAGCTATTACCCATCTTTTGAGACTGTACAATGCCTGGTAGACCGAATGCACGCTGCGTTTCTCACCCAGAAGAATACGCGGAAGCAACTGTCAATGCTGTCATTATGTCAGCCGCACGTGCACGCCTCGTCCTCGCAAGTCCTCGCAGGGCAGACTCGAGAAAAGCCAATGTTGCAAATGATGGGCTGTAGAAGTACTTTTTACTGAAGTCAATGCAGTCTCCACGTGCTAAGTATTGCTATAAGGGTCGGCTTGACTGTACTTGTGCACCTGCATCAGGATGCAGACGTGCTCAGCCTTCCCTAGGGTGGGTAGAGGGAAGGTAAGGAGGCTAGATCTGTGTCATCGAGTTTCTGTGGGTCTACACCAAGTCCAGAGTAACTCATCACCGTGTTTAGCCCCGTTATAGATGAAATCATGTCCAAGGCCACCTCGGGCTGCGATTTTTAGCCCATCTAGGGGCCTGCCACATGACAATAGTCGTGGAGAATTGTTCATAGTATCAGATAGTTAATTTATGATAAGAGAATAAAAAATTCTGTTAGGCCGAATCCTGGACCCACCCCCCACCCGGGTGCTGTACGGCGCTTAGCAAGCGCCTACCCCTTGGTTTCCCGCCGGTTTTCTTCCTTCCGTCCCCCTCCCTCAGCCGCCGCCGCCGCAGCTGGATTCGGATTCGAAAGAAGAGGCCGGCAAGCCGTTTGACACCGTGTCGTGTCTGCTGCGCGCGGGTCAGGTACATCGTCGTCGTGGTCTACAGCCAGCCTACGGGACGCTTGCGGCAATGCGCCGCGGAACGCAGACGTGACATCCGGTAATGACCTGGCTTTGACGTCTACACCGCGCGCGTGCTGATTGGAGGGGAAGACGGAGCAGACTACACTGGACCTCATCTTCCTCATCTGAGTTCCAGGTGACGGGTAAGAATAAGGTTTATCTCCTCGGGAACTACATCGGTATGTCTCGTTCGCTCTCGTTGTCGTGCAGCCTAACCCGGTTTGCAGATCAGTATCCGGACGACAGCTACGACGAGATGGACATGCCGCCGTACGACGACTCGGATCTCGAAGAGGCGTACAGGCTGCAGGACGTCAACGCGGCAGCTCTGAGATCTGACGTCGAGGTCCCAAGCCACGGAATATGCTCTCTATCTGTGATCTTAGGTGAATACAGACATCGCCCGGAACCGCCCGTCTTCCTTCTCCAGTCTATCCAGGTCCTCCAGCGAGTTGGACTGCAACTTCCTCAAAGAAGTCCCACAGCTCTGTCCCAATCTGCAACTGCTGCAGATGCGGGAAAATAGCACGCGCAGTCCTCTTCGCTCTCACACAAACGCCATCCGCGGCGTCGCGGTAGCGTTGGCGGGCCTTCCGCTCCTCTTCGGGGTTGATGCCTCTCCACTGGCACCCATTAGCGCACGCGGGGTCGCCGAGTTGAGAGGGGCAAGGGAGGTTTAGACGGATGAGATAGCGGAGGTGACGGAAGCGGGCGAGGTCGTGCTTTTAATTTAGGCCGAGTGAGCATCATGCGACATAGAGAGTTAACAAGAACACTGACAGCAAGCGACAATCTCGATCCCGGATGTGTCTGAAGACTGAGGACTGCCACGTTTGGCATAGCTGCCGCTATGTCTGTCGGAATACGAGCCTGTCGTTTAGTCCTTTAGTGAGCAGGGATCACAGTACATACCATCGAGTATCTTCTCGCGGTCGTGACTTTCGGCGTTACCCATGTTCATTATAGCGAGTTCCGTCACTTTGTCTCCCCCCGTCCTCCATACATCCGGGTCGTCGATGATGGGATGACTCATGCGTATAGTGAGACTCGTCACGTTCGGGCAGACCGCTCGGATGTACGTATGGCAACTATGGATGGCGAGCCGCTTCATGTAGTCCAACCGCAGGTGTGGCTCCTTTGCCGCGAAAGCTGATCGGAATCCTTCGACAAACGGAGTGCCCCAATTCGGATTGGGATCAAACTTGAGACGCCCGAGTGCTGGGGCCGCGTCCACGAGCTCGACGAAAACTTCGGCGCAAGCGGAGAAGTCTTCGATTTGATAGTCCTGGGTAGGACTCTTCGAAGACATATTCGGAAGGAAGTTGAATTCGCTGCAGGCCATAAGTACAACGTTGAGGTAAGTCAACGGTTCCTCGTACGCACCGAATATGAGCAACAAGGCCAGATTCAATCAGGCCATGCATAATACGTGTAGCTTCATTGAGAGTCTTCTTCCTAATGCTGACGACTCGGAAGAGAATGGGAAGGGCGACAGATCGTGCAAGTCTGCACGTCGTTGAGAAACGACGCAACAGGCCGGCTTTCTCGAGAAGACGTAGCCGGCCGACTGTGGCACTGCCCGGTGTGCGATACATAGTCTCGCATATGAGAGCTAGTACGTCGAGATTCAGGTCGATGATTGACCGGACGCGGGTTCTGCCAGTGGACATGCCGGGGGAAACGAAAAGTACATCAGTCGTTGCGTCGCATATATAGGTACAGCAGTGCACCCGGCTGCGGGCTCATAGGTGCCCACCACATAGCACAGCAACGCACTGCATGTAAACGAATGGAATGAATGCACGCTTCCGCAGAGTGTTTCCGCGACTGGCAGATCACTCGGTTGCCGTGCCTTTCGAGATCGTTACGGGAAGCCAAGACCTGGGACCGGGCGTCCCAACCTGAAGGATCTCAATTCGCAGCGCGAGGAACTGGCATGAAGGCGGTCCGTGTAACGAGTGCGTTGAAGTGCTAACAACTTCTTTAGGAGCTGTGGGTGACTGGGCCGGGCAGTTTTCAACTGAGACTGGGAGTCCTTACCAATGGAAGACTCTATGTGCCGCAAATAAGGTGTTCCGGGCGTCGAACAGGTGTGTTGAACGCGCCCAAGCCATGTCGGCCTGAACGAAAGCCGGAAATCTGCATCCGCCGCTCTCCCTCTTACCACCACCACGACCCAGCCGCTATGTCGACCTACGATCTTTTCTGTATGGGCAACCCGCTGCTCGACATGCAGGTCACGAACGGCGAGGCTCTGCTCGAGAAATATAACCTGAAAGCGAACGACGCCATATTAGCAGGCCCCGAGCACGCACCACTGTAAGCACAGTGCCCAGATATGCGCGAAATATCTGCTAAACAAATCTACAGTTACGAAGAGCTCATAGCAAAACATAAGCTCACGTTCGTAGCTGGCGGTGCGGCCCAGAACGCCTCGCGCGGTGCAGCGGTACGTCCAGCTCGTCGTAGAGATCGATGCGCGCGATCTTTATCATCATTGCTCCAGTACGTTCTGCCGCCCCACAGTGTGGTCTACGCCGGTTGCGTCGGCGACGACGAGCTCGCATCGCAGCTGAAGCAGGCGAACGAGCGCGAAGGCGTGCACAGCGCATATCTCGTCAAGAAGGGCGAGAAGACCGGCGCCTGCGCGGTCGTAATCACTGGCCACAATCGGTGAGTGTAACAAGTCATGGCGTGACTTTTCTTAAATTGTGTAGGTCATTGGTCACGACTCTTGCTGCTGCAGAGAAGTTTGAGAAATCGCATCTCGAATCGCCAGAGGTCGCAAAGCTCATCGACGCCGCAAAGTTCTTCTACCTTGGCGGCTTCTTCCTCACTCACGGCGTCGAGAGCGCCGTCTACCTCGCGAAGAAGGCGTCTGAAGACTCTAAAGTGCGTGCATTTAGCGATGAAGCGCGCTGTCTAACGGCATGTTCAGGTTTTCGCGATGAACCTCTCCGCGCCGTTCATCCCGCAGTTCTTCAAGGTGCAGGTGGACGAGATCCTTCCCTACGTCGACATCGTCTTTGGCAATGACGCCGAGGCGAGCGCCTGGGCTGGTGCCGTGGGTCTGCCGAACACGGAGGACATCCCCGCAATCGCACGGGCGCTCGCGGAGCAGCCGAAAGCAAACGCCGCCCGCCCACGCATCGTCGTAATCACTCGTGGCCACTTAAGCACCATCGTCGTCTCCTCCGCAGAGCCGGAAAAGCCGCGCGAGTTCGCGATCAACCAGCTCAAAGATGAGGAGATCGTCGACACGAACGGCGCGGGTGATGCCTTCGCCGGCGGCTTTATGGGCGCGCTCGTCCTCGGGAAGGACATCGACGACGCCGTCCGCGTAGGGCACGCACTCGGCGCGATGTGCGTGCAGCAGATCGGCCCGCAGTTCAAGTGGCCGAAGGTGCAGGTCGTGTAAGCTTGCGGTGTATGAGTGCGACTCGCCGCAAGCGCTTCAACAGCGTCTTCAACAGCGCGTGCAGTCCGGCAGATCTTGGTGCTTTCATTATCATCTTGTACTTTCCACAGTATGACCCCGTAACCGTAGCAATAGGAAGCAAGAAATATCCGTCCGCGATTACCTCTCCGCGGTGGCTTCGCGTCTGGCCAGCGGTCACCGTGGGCAAAGACGACGTCACTATCGTATTTGCAGTTCTCCCTGAACATTGCAAAACTGCGCGCGCTCCGACCAGGCAGGTCGGGAGCTCTTGTGCAAGCGCACTAAGGAACGTGTCTGCCTGCGCAGTGTCCTGAGTTTTGATCCCGCGAATGTTCACACTGAATTTGCACACATTTTCATATCCGATTCTTCGTTCCAATACAGTTGGCAAAAAACACAGACATCGTAGAAAATTCGAGCCGGGCGTACGTGATTAATGCGCCGGAAGTCCTGGAGGGCTAGACCTTTCATTTCTTCGCGACTTTGCCAAGTGGGGTCTTCGCCATGACGCTGAGCACTTCGAACAACACCTGCCACCCGGGTTCGTCAGATAACGCATTGCCGGATTCCGCAACACAGCACTCACATCCGCAGCGGCCATCGTAGTCAGCTCAGCATTCGTGTCGTAAGCCGGCGCGACCTGGGAAGTTCAAGATCCAATATGTTACCGGAGGAGGCGAAGCGCACCTCGACAATGTCCGCCGAGACGATGTGTAGCCCGTCCAGGCCGCGGAGAATCGTGCGAAGCTCGCGTGTTGACCACCCGCCTTCAGGCAACTCGTCAACACTTCGCGCTGTTTGGGTCAAACGAGGGGAAGCCCCAAGCCACGCACCAGTCTCTGGCGTTCCTGTCGCGGGTGCGAACGCGGGATCGATGCTGTGTGCACGTACAGACGTCGTGAGATGAAGCTGTACGGCAGCACCTAGGGTCACATGCTCACCTGTCGATCTGCGCAAACACAATAGGGTATTGTCAATATGCACCCGGAAGAACAGGACAGGGAAAAGCTGGCAGGAAACCGTGACGCACGTCGATCGAGAGATAAACGGGGTCGGTGCCCACGACGTCTCTTATCTTCTTGATGATCCCGTCGGTGCCTAGCAAAGAAAGCATGCGAATTAACTGACAGAACCCTCCACACGTGCAGGAGGAGAGGACGAATGACAACACACCGAGGGTATCAATCTCCCGCGCCTCAATGCGTTGGAAGCCGATCGTGTCGTCATTCTCGTAGTCGGCGGGGCCAGACAGCGTCGTGCGAATGGCACCGTGCTATACATCATGCTTAAACTAGGATCATCTCGTTCTCGCGCTGCACGAGGAGAAAAGGACACTTGCAATTGAGGATCCGTTCCTGACAAGGCCCTCCTGCGCCGCCCAGTAAAAGTATGTGCCGTGATTAATCTCTGCCTGGTGCGAGGGTGCGCCTCCGAAGACGGACGGCTTCCAAGTATCCAAATGCTGGTGAACCCACGTCTAAGCTCGGGCGCAGCGGAGAGACGCGAGTTGTTTACGCACGGAGTCGAAATGAATGACCGAAATGGCACCATACGCGGAATGCACGGAGCGGAGAAGAGGCAGCACAATAGTGTGGTCGCCGCCCAGTGTGATGAGGCGGGGGTGGTGCTTCCCGTCCTTGGAGACTGGAACGAGCGCCTCGCCGGTGACTGAGTCGTTGCCGAGAGGAGAGAAGGGCGTGCGGTGGAGAAGGGTCTTGTGCCCGGACTCAATCTGAGCGATGGCATGCTTGTTGTCGTAGCTGCACATCGAAGCATAAGTAACCAGGAAGCGACGATCAACGAAGCAGTACGGACGGTGTCACAGGCACGTCACCGCAGTCTACGATCTTGAGACCAGACATGAACGGGTTGACACCGAGCGGAACGTTGTACCCTCCATAGAGGGTAAGCCGACGAGAGCCGGCCCTTATTCCAGAAGGGCCGAAGCGTGCTCCAGGTCGGTAGCTAGTGCCGGTGTCGAAAGGCGCTCCGATAAACGCAATGTCGAAGGCCTCGTCCGCATCCTTGCCCAGGCACTGCACCCAAGGGAGACGAGCGAACGTGGTGATCCCAGAAAAGATACTGTCAGCAGTCACTGCAAGCAAGAGCATCGATCGGCCAGAGCACAAGGTGGCCATGCAGAAGAAGCTAGAGCACACCTTCGTTATCTCCAGGGTACGTCGCCTGCCAGGGGTACTTCACGTAGCCAACGGGGATCTGTTCGAGAGTATCGTGCTCATGGGCAGCAGCCGCAGCAAAGGAGACAGCAAGGAGTACGAGAGACGAGAGCATGACGACTTCCTGGGGGAACGGAGACAAAGGGAGCCCGGAGGAAGGTCTATATGTGACAAACACCAGGTGTTCACGGGGTCATTTCGAATGGACGCCTCTGGTCGTGCTCGCAGTCCGCTGCCATTACGTACGCCAGCGCTGTACGAGAGATAGGGAAATAGAAGAGACGGCAAATCCGGGGCTCCCGAGCAGTGGCAGAGCGCGACAGATAAAATGTCAGGCCATAGTATCCACCAGAGGCAAGCGCGCCAGTCCGCTCCAACAATGCCTTCTCCCCGAGAGACGTCTCCACTTCTTCGCGTACCTGAACGCGACAGGAGCAGGATCAGAGAATCAGCGAGCCCAGAGGAACACGAGGCTTTGTCGAATACACTCCAGACATCAATTTCAGCCACATTCGTCCAAGAGCTGCTCCTCCAGGTCAAAGGAGCCGGTCCTCTTATCATTGGTACGAGATAGCGGGCCTGCAGGCATAACGTTAACGGCATGCTGACTTTCCCGCCTCGTGGCCAGCGTATATGCTGCAGAACTCGATTCAGACGGCCGCCGTCCTTGTCGCAGGCCGGCTGGGAGCGCACGAGCTGTCTGTAGCCGCGTTCAGCATGATGCTAGCGATGGTGACAGGTGCGTTGCGATTGTGGTCCCGGACGTTCGTCCGGACATGCCGGCCACGAGGCGCATTGCAAATCAATGATGCAAATTGCAGGCTGGTGTGTCGCCCTAGGAGGAACCACAGCGCTCGACACCTTTGGATCGCAAGCGTTTACCGGTTCGCCGAAGAAGACCGACGTTGGGGTCCATCTACAGCGATGTGTCTTCTGGCTCCACCTCGTGCTCGTCCCGGTCCTCGTCCTCTGGTGGTTCTGCGAGCCCGTCCTTCTGTTTCTGAAGCAGGAGGAAGACATTGCGCACGATGTGCAGCGTTTCCTACGCGTGCTCGTGGTCGGCGCGCCGGGATACGTGTGCTTCGAAAGCCTGAGAAAGTACCTGCAATGTCAAGGTACGTCGACAGCCGTGTCACCGCGCTGACGGATTCACATGGCCGTCTCTAGGCATCATGGAAGCAGGGACCTACGTTCTTCTCGTCACCTCCCCGCTCAACGTCGCGCTGAATGTGTGGCTGGTGCTGCACACGAGCTGGGGTCTGCTCGGCGCGCCGCTCGCCATCTCGATCACGTACTGGACGTCATTCCTGCTTCTCGTCGCCTACACCTCCGTGTCGCCCACACATAAGCAGAACGGGACCTGGGGCGGCGTCCAAGTGCACAAGGCCACGTCACTGCGCGGGGGGATCGAGTTCCTCAAAATCGCCGTGCCCGGGATTCTGATGGTGGGCACCGAATGGTGGGCCTTTGAGATCGTAGCCATCGCGGCCGGGCAACTGGGCGCCCTGCCGCTGTCGGCGCAGTCGTGCATAATGGTGCGGCGGACGGCTTGAGGATCGCAAATGCGGCGCTGACGCACCTTCGAAATCGCAGACCGTGGATCAGGTTCTGAACACAATCCCGTTCGGGCTGGGCGTCGCGGCGTCCGTTCGCGTGGGGAACCTCCTGGGATGGAGATCGGCGAAAGGAGCGAGCACTGCGGCGCACGCAGCCGCGACGCTAAGCGTCGTTCTCGGCGGTGCCGTGATGACGGCGATGCTCGTGATGCGCCAAGTGAGCCCGCCAGCTGGACAAATTCAATGATGATTGACGCTGGGTCAGTCTTTTGGGTACCTGTTCACGGACGACGACGCGACGGTCGCACTCGTGGCGAAGGTCCTCCCTTTTGTCGCGTCATTCCAGGCGAGCAGACACCACGTCAGATAGCCGAGCGATATCTGATAGCGGGTCCACGCTGCACAGATCGCTGACGGTCTCGCTGGCTCTTGCGGAGGCGTCCTGCGCGGGCAGGGTAAGTGCATCGTCCTACTGCTACTCACTGAGGAGGGCGCCGATCGCGATTTCTCAGGCCGCCAGCACCTGGGAGCGGCCTTCAACCTGGTCGCGTACTACGTGATCGCGATCCCCTTGGGACTCACGCTGGCGTTCTCGTATGACAAAGGTCTCGCCGGTCTCTGGGTAAGCACTCCGCACCTCTGGCCTTACACGGCGAATGGCATTGCCACTTGTTTAAGAAAAGAAAAAGAAACTGACGAAGCCGCCCGCGGCCGGCGGGGAAATTTCAGGTCGGTCAGGTGGTGGGGCTCTTCATAGTCGGTCTGAGCGAATACGCCGTGGTGGCGCTGGGAACGAACTGGGACGTCGAGGTGCGCAAGGCGGCGGAGAGAACCAGTGAAGAGCAGAGGAAATAGAGAGAGAGAGAGAAAGGAGTCGCACCGTTGCAGTTCCGAAGTCGCGTTGTCCGCGACGCAGATCAACCGCCAACGCCGCGAGAGTCTGTATCTAGGTAACGCATTAGCAGTGACTAAACCCTCCGCTCCCATCCGTCGGCAACTTGTGAAAGCGTTTCGAGTGTCCAAATGAAGATCCGAAATGCTTATTTTACTTCTTATCTGAGCGCTTGTGATGCCTGAGCTCGAAGCTTGAAGCATTGCCGTAAGAACAACGCATTGCCGACGGCGCGGGACACGCTTGTGTTTCGCGCAACGGGACGGCGTACTGTACTCCAAGGGTCGACCATACGCACGACGCATGTCGACTAGTGATCCGTAAGAGTCTAATATCCAACCTGACACGTGCTCGAGGACGAGGACGTGCTGTTACACTTCAAGCCTTCCTCTTCTTCTCCAATTCCGAATCCAAGCTCAATCCACGAGCGTCCACTGCTCATAGATATCATCAAACTCCCACGTCCGTCTCATCTCCTCCTCCTCACAATCGTCCTCAGACGATCCACTCCTCAGACTGAGGACGATCCGCCTGAACAAACCCGGCCCCTCTCTCGGGCGCGGTATCTTGCCACGCGGTCCAATCTCGTCACGGTGCAGCCGGGCGAAAGGCGTGCCGAACGCGGTGCGCGCTGGAATCTTACTCGGGGTGATCGTCTCGGAGTCGTCTGGGAAGTCCTCGAACGAGTTAGGGTTCTGGAGGAACCGGTTCTCGAATTCGGCCATCGCCTCTTGTTCTCGAAAGATGAGCAGGAGATGTTGCAGTGCGATGCACTTGTCGATGCTGAAGAGCAATTTCTACGCGATAACCGTCAGAGTGACGAAGAGTACTTCATAGCCCAAGGCTCCCGACGTACATAGTTGCGTGCTTCACGCATACGAAGCTCCAATGCGAGACTGGATATGCCGCGGCAATTGGCGAATATCCTTGCCAGGGAGCGGTCTCCCCATCCACAGTAACCGATACGCAAATGCTCCAACTTCTCCGGAACGACGCACGAAAGCGCGGCGACGACCTGATCCGGGCCTAAACTCTCTGTCCCTACGCAGTCCACATCAAGCCTCGACACCACGCGCGGGCCGCTGTGCAGGTCCTGAGGCGCATGCGCCGTCCAGCCGATGGACGCGACTATGGCTTTATACGTCGTAAGACGGTGCCATCCGTATACGGGAATCCGCTTGGGAGCGTGTTTGGCAGACCAGATTTCTAGCGTGACGATGTTGGGAAAGGTAGTGGTGTATAAATCGGGGATGTAACAGTCATCGAGTCCGAGAGTGTGCACGCGGTCCCATGTAATGCCCTGGCAGGCCTCCAGCACGGCAGATACGCTGCACATAGTCAGACGAAGGACTTGGAGATCCTCGTAGGACTGATAGACAAGCCGCTTTAGGAAATGCGGTGCTGGTGCAGAAGAAGAGTTCGCTCGCATGTCACTGCCGTGGAGATGAAGCGCCTTCAATGAGGTGTTGGGCGCCAGTCCCGTGTTTATCGACATGGGATAGTCATAGAGATCTACGACCCTCAGGCTACGCAATCGGGCAAGCATAGGAACGACGGTATCGTTGAGAGCGTGCAGAGCTGTGAGCGAGTGCGCAAGCCGCAAGACTTCAAGATTCGCAGACATCTTCACCAGAGCCCGCGCCACAGAAACGGCGAAGGTCGGCGTGAGCAGATGCGACATGCGTGCGCTCCCAGCTTCGACATATGACACAACCAGATTCGCCAGACTCGG
>KV426013.1:0-58983 GCA_001632375.1 Exidia glandulosa HHB12029
ATGCAATGGTGCCACTGAGTTGGGTTCGCCCACCAGCAGTCACTTCCTTCGACGAGGCTGACGCTCGATCTTCGACGCGTCTCTGTCACCCCGACCAGCGGGATCTTCTGACCAATGAGATGGCTAGAAAATTGACAAAAATCGACTATCTCGTCGAGGTTCTGTCCCTTTTGATTTCAAATTTGCATTACTTCTCCCATGCCCGAAGGCCGTAATATACAAAAGCGTAGTTGCCCTCCGCAGAGGGCAGTCAGTGAGGTGGAGGAGGGAAAGGTGATGGACAAGCTAGGCAATAATACGACGACAGCAAAGTAGAGTGTGAGGGAGAGTGGCAGACGTGCTGAGAGACTGTCCCCGCACCTTTTATACCTTTTCTGCGCGCTTAGCTCGCTGATCGCCGTCCTTCTGAACCCAAACCTACATCAATGCTCGGACTTGAAGTGCCGTGTCGCGGCATTGCTAGATCCTGATAGTCTCTCAGCTCAGTGAGTCAGCTGTGCACCTCTTGAATCTCTCATCTGCCCTCCCCTGGGGACCGGAAACGGTGAGTAGAGCCTGGCTGTAATAATTCAGTCCGCCTTCGCGAAGCGTGCATCATCATCATCATCCCGCTCTCGACCGCGAAGCGCTGAATAACCCCATCAGGCTGTGTTCCCCGACTGCATACAGATGTGGCACTGCCTCTGCAGATGGCTCCCTCTGTCGCATGCCTTTCTATCCTTGGAGAGCTGCATGAGCTAGCAGGTGTGGCTAAGGCAGCAATACATGCAATATTGACGCTGGACGGCCGGGCATGCCTGTGGGAGGTACGTAATAATCGAAGCTCCACAGCTTTGAATGGCAAACTTCAGGAGCTGAGAGACAGCCGTTTCACAAAGCGGGCATATAGATGGGACGACTACTACACTAGAATACAGAGAGCCGCATGCAAGGAGCATGTAATATGCATGTAGTAGAAAATATATGGACTACCGCAGGGAGCTGGTAGATGGGAAGATTGTGTGAGAAGGAATTGGACAAGGTGGATCACAGACGCACCGTTGAGACCAGCGCTGTTACGACCCTCCTTACAACCCCGCCGTATGTCCGGGTCGTACGGGCTTTTTCGCCGAGAACTCCGATACACAATACGGACGGCCTCCGGAACGCTCCGGAGCCCACCAGACGGAAGATAACCAACAGAAGGGATTTCCCAAGGCTGTGGGGACGAACGGAAGAGAACCCCGAACACCCGTGCGAACGGCGCGGGCCCGCGGAAGCCTCGCGGGCACCCGAACTTCCCCGGAAGGCGTATATATACCTCCTTCGTGCGAGCCATGTACCCTAGGTTCGTTCTGGTTGACTATCGCTATCCGACAGTGGTACCTCTTCCTCAATATGGGCGCCCCGTCTGGGAGGTAGTCAGAAGCGTTGCAACAAGCGCTAGCAATGGCGGGGTGGATCCTGGGAATTAAGTACCTGTAATGCGACATTACATAACAAGGCTTTGTGGGTGGTAAGTAATGGAGAAGGTGATACTCCTTGCAATGTGTGACACTGGCCATATTGCTTGCCAACGAGAACAGTGCCAGCAGCAACCACTGGGGCAGCATTGAGTTCTTAGCACTATCACTGTGCCATGGACATACAACGGCCGAATGCTGAAGAGTAGTCTAGAGCATTGCACATTGGAACAGTGACTCCAGACGTGACAACAGCGGGTGCGACGAGGAAGGCAAGAAGCGGGATTTGCCGCTGTTCCCGGTGTCGACAGATCCCAGCCTGCGGCTTCGACAGCGAGTGCAGACTCGGAAGAGACACCAGAAGAATGAGATGGTGTAGCAAGTTCTTAATCTCATTCTGAGTTCACGTTCAAGGACTCGGTTTTGAAACCTGTTCGCCCAAAATCTGTGATTTTGACGCTCTCAGATTGGGGATCGATTTGGTAACCCCCTATATACTTTCTGCTGCCACCGAAGACTCTATGTTATGGCTTACCCAACAGAGTCATCTATGCTATGTGATAGCGAGCATCTGTCGAAGACCCTGTGAATCCGGCCTACAGGTCAGCCGGACAGCAATACTGACGGAATCCTCAACACTGACATCAGTCCGAGCACTTGATGTATGCAATTCCGACTGGGCCACACGCGAACATGCGGCATGATCACGGTCCGGCGTACGAGCTATAGCACAGTACTAGTACTCCGTAATGTCCGGGTCACCGCCCTGCAACTTCTATACTGGATGGATTACATCAAAATAGCACATATTACGTTATATAATGCTCAATTAGACCGTAGATGTGCTTCGGCTCGTGGAAACGCGCATTTGGGCGTCCCGCGGTACTTCGGTGTTGGCCGAAGAGCTGGAACAACACGCCTGTACGGGCGCTGTTGCTTCCCAACCTCGCTGAATTGTGCCGTCAAATATACTCTCAGTCATTTCCTGATGAATTTGAGATGTACTTTGCGAGCAGAGCGCAGTGCTAGCGTCGTAAATGCGAGTTCTAGTCGAAACACCCGTCTGGCAAGAATGCGCCCCTTCACTCGTAGATCTCATTCACCGGGCTTCTGTCACCGCAGACAGGGTCTGATGGAAGCCCAGAAGCATGCTGTACAGCCCTTGGAAGAGCACAGGAGGTGAGGGGTACATCCCTCCTCATCCTCCTAGAGGTCCTCCTCCTACTCCCAGCACCCTATACGCTCTCGGAAGTAGTATGTTACGTAATCTAAACTCATTTAAGAGGTGAGGGTGAGCGAAAGGTTGAGCGGGACGCGCTCAGTGGCGACGGGAAAGGCGGATCGGCAGCCGAGAGAACACCGTGACCACGTCGTCCGCGCTACGCTCCTCGTCCTGATGCACAGCTCACATGACTCAGAGACCCATTCAAATGACCGTGGCGTGTATCGTACGACGATTTGCGCTCGGCACACCGGTGGGGAGCCGGCAAGAGGCTATAAAAGCCCCAGCCTGAGCGACGGTTTGGGACATCAGCCCTCTCTTCCCTCCTCCCCTCCTGTCCAAGACAGCATCCTTCGCCTTTTATACTGCCGCCGTACCCACGTCCTCATCAGCGCTTCTCGTCCTCGCCGTCTTCCTCATCGCGGATCGTCCATATGCTCCCTCGCCGACCATGCTCGTCACCGTCGTTTCGTCCCTTCTCTTCGGGTCTCGTCATCGGCGCCAATACTTCGTGCAGTACCATTCCTACTCGCTCGCATGCTCAACACAGATCCAGAACCTGAATATCTTCATACGCGGACCCAGAGCCCGAATATCTTCAATGATTCTTCATCACTGGCGCCTACGACAAGGATCGGTCCCGGGTAATAAGTCACTTAATCCATTCCCCGCTGACAAAAGATGTTTATTGGTATAGCATTTCTTCTTATTCGTGCTGCCGTTCGTTCATGAGGACAGTCGAGCAGGACGCAAGTTACGAGACGGGCGCAAATGACCGTGTCGCACAGTTGTAACGCTTTTGAGTAGCTCTCAGTGCTCAATGCTAACTATTTCGCAGGGGATCCCACAACACCCACGGCGCATACGATGGTCGCAAGATCTCATCTGGTGAGCGCGCATTGATTTCTTGCTATGGACGGGACGCTGACGTCGCTCGAGAGCAGCGCATTTGGATAAAGGCGATCTGTATTGTCTATCGAGTGAGTACTACGTACAATCGCGCGGTGACGACGTCCTGACGCGCTTGCGCAGTTCTCGTCCGATGGCTCGACGGGGACCGACTACCACATACGTTCCTTCCCATCCCCGATCTCGCTTCGCTACAGCGAAGGGATCGCCTCGTTCATTGGCGCGCGGAGCGCCGTCCGCGTACGTGTGCGAGTACCGATCCTCGTTGTGTCGTCCGTCTGTGACCGTCGTACGCGTCGCTCCGAGCCCCGACCATGTGCGGTGACTGCTTGAGCGTGCGCTAAGGACAAGAGCCGCTTCGTAGGCGCTGGAAGAACGACGCGCAGAGGGTCGTAGCGCGCGCGCGAGTGATTGCGAGTGGCTCCGTCGCTCGCTCCGACGCCGTCTGTAAACGATATGTGAGCCGGCACCGAAGCAGCGCACGTGGCCGAGGTTATGCACGAACCTCGTAGTGAGCAGATTGAGGTCGAGGCACGACGAGTGACTGTCGCGCTCGCGTTGCGCGGGCTTGACGTTGACGCGACCGTCGACGCGCGATGTCACTGCTGAATGCAGTAACTGACAATATTAATGGCGCGTCAGCGAGCCACGTAAGATGAAAGCAGAATGAACGGACCGCGCTTCGCACACGTCCATTACTCCTGTTCGGGACTCAGGACACAAGTCTGCAAGTAAAAAATTAGAGAACATTCAAGTTTGTGACGTAGACACTTACGAGAGGGGCACGCAAGCGCCCTCGACGACGCAGCACCGTGACAGACAGCTGTCAACAGTTCGGTCAGTAACGCTTACCTTCGACCAACTCTACAGGCGCACGCTTGACGCTGTCAATCGCGCGAGGATGCTGTACAGCGCGAGAGTAATCTGACGAAAGGTAAAAATTGTCAATCCGTGACGAGTATCAAGTACTCACGCGCGCCGCGGACTGGTCAAACGGAGCCGGGCTTCGCAACGAGTCCCGCACTTGACGCTGATAACGTGGGTCTTTCGTAAGGGTAGGAATCGCGACCGAGTTGCTGATCCTTGCTGTCGTCGGCGGGTACAGGAATATCTCGCTGGATACAAAGTGCGTATGTTCAGCGCATCACGAGAACGTTCGCGCTCGCAACCCGGGTGTTCTGATGTACGAGCAGTCGGCCGAGCTCGGGGTGTTGGCTCGTAGGTGACGGGCGAGCACAGTGACGGCGACGGCACGATCTCGATGGAAACGATCCACCCGAGGCCCGTACTTGCGGTACACGTTATAGTACTCGTATTGATCTCGTACGACGCATGAATAGCGTCTCGCGCAGCGCGGGGAAGTTCGGACGACCTCGGATGACCCGACCGCATAAACCCGAGCTTGGAAGAAAGACCTGCAGACGCGCGACTTCGTAAGCAGTTTCGTCTGCATTGTACCCAGCCTACGCTTACTTTGTATAGCAGAACGGGGCCGGGACATTTGGAAAACACGCCGCGACCGATGTGACGTTCTGATAGCGCCGTGCCGCAAACGACATTTCTCGCCCGAATCGAAGGCGGGCGAGTTCCTACTCGACGAGGTCATTGATAAACCGAATCGAATTCAGGGCCTCGAGTACGGGAGGTGGACGACAAGCCGCACGCGAGCTGCGATAGACGGGCGCCGGTATGGACCAAACTCGAGATTCCGCAACGGACGCGAAGTCTGTGACTTCTACACTTTGCACGGTGAGTCAGTTGGTTCATATGGTTCGCAAAATGTGCGTACTTTGGCTGATTCTTAACTTGAAGTTGAGACGGACGGTGGACCTCACGACGACCGCGACATCACGATCTCGACGATGGAGGTACGTGCATTTGAATGTCGTCAGATAGCGTTTGAAGTGTTGTTGACGCGTCACGCAGGCTGGGAGTGCGTGCGCGTCTCGGGTCGTCCCGTACGCGAAGGCGCGTCTAGAGCGCGCAAATGAAAATAGCGCGACGTGGGGCGGAGTGGAGACCTTCATGGAGGTACGCAGAACGTCTGGGTATACGAATTATCGCCGGTGCTGATGTTCTTGTCCGTGTAACTGAAGGTGCGACGGCCGAGCGCGAGACCGCCAACTCGACGAGGAGGACGCGAGTCGAGTTGAAACTCAACGTGCGCATGTTTCGACGTAGTTCGAGTGCGGCCAAGGTGTCGTTGACGTTCAGAGTCAGCCGACGGAGCGCGGACGAGCGCGGAAACTCGAAGTGTGGAAACATCCGACGGGGGTGCGTAGACCGTCGCGACGCTGCATCAGACTCCGGGAGACCGTTGAAGTAGGTATGTGCTCCGTATATCTGCACGAGTTCGAGTGCGGGCTGACGTGTTCCGTGCTGCAGCAGGCGGTGGGGCGGGGAGGCGCGCAGGCACGATCTCCACGAGGAAGACTCGAATCGCATCGAAACTGCGGAGGTACGTGTCTGTACGTTGCACGAGTATGCTGGATGCAGTTCTGACGCGAAATGTCGGCTTAGAGTGTTGACGAGTGCGGGTGGTCGGAATGCCAAACCGCGTCTGGAGCGCGTAGATCTGCTCAGAACGCGAGCAAGAGCGGGAGAAAACGATGGAAGAATAGATGAGGTACGTCGAAACCAGCCAGACGCGACCCAAGCTGATGCTTGTGTCGCTGTAGAGGATGGGAGGCTGGCGAGCGCGACCTCGCGATCTCGACGGGCATGGTGCAGATCGAGTCCATATTGGCGCTGAGCATAGGCCAAGAGGTTGATAAGCGCGCGCGAGTGTTGAATGGCGCGGTTCGACTCGCGGCGAGGTGCAATTGACCTCGGACGGTCGGGATGGCACAGACCAAACACCGAGCTCGAGACTGGCAACAGCGCGATTAGTACGCCGTTCCTACTTATTTAGATTTTATATTACTCACTCTGACTCATAGAACGAGAATTGGGAGAGCACCGGGCGCGACGAATGGGTTGGTGCAACGCGAAACGACGAAACGCGGAGCAGCGCTCCGATCTGAAGGAAACGTATCAAGTGAGTATATGGGGCCGACAAGGATAACTCTGAGCTTACAAATTGCAATGCTGAGCACGACGCACGCGTTCTGGATGCGGCGGTGTATACGCGACGATGGATGCCGATGCGAACGACCGAACGGTGTGTCGAGCTCGAGACTGAAGGAAATCAATTACGTGAGTCGTTGGCACAGTTTTAAACAGTAATAAGCTTACTGATTACGCTGCACGAGCGTTTGCGCGAGTGTCGTAGGCGTCGGTGAACCCGCGCTGAGGCTGCGGGACACGACGAGCAGCGAGCTCGAGACTGGCAACAGCGCAATTGGTAAACCATTTCTACTTGTTTCTAATGGATATGACTCACTCTGACTCATAGAACGAGAATTTGTAGAATACCGGCCGCGACGGAAGGGTTGGTGGAACGCGAAACAACGAAACGCGGAACAGTACTCAAATCTGAAGGAAACGAATTACGTGAGTATGGGGAGCCAATATGGTTAAATCTGAGCTTACGAGTTCTAATGCTGAGCACGACGCGCGTATTCTGGACGCGGCGGCGTGTACAAAACGATGGGTTGTGGGATATCGACCGAACGGTGTGTCGAGCTCGAGACTGAAGGAAATGAATTATGTGAGTCGTTGGCACAGTTTTGAGCAGTAATGTACTTACATATACCGCTGCACGACCGTTTGTGCGAGTGTTGTGGGAGTCGGTGGAGCCGCGCTGAGGCTGCGGGATACGACGAGCTCGAGACTGCAACAAGCGCGTCAGATGAGTGATATATTCTGAGTGACGTGCAAGACTCACAGTGTACGCGGGTACCAGGTTGTAGCGAGGACTCGACCAAGACGAGGTGGCCGTTGCACGACGCTACGAGGCGGGTTGCACGAGGGCGGTGCCGAAACCGAGATTTCTCGACGAATTCACATCGGCTTCGAGTGGCGCTGGCGCGGCGCCTTGATGAGTGCGGTAGCGAGCGCGGCGTCGAGCTTGAAGCTTCGAGGTTTCGAGCATGGCGCTGAAGGCGCCAGAGCAAGGATGGCAATGGCGGCGCGATATTGTTCGTATCAAGCTGACATCTGGTATACGCGCTGCTGACGTGTCAGAGTGCACGCCTAGGAGGTGCTGTGGGATGTGACGCACAGCTCAAGCTTGGTGGATACGCGGTTGGTGGACTGGACGACGACGAGTTGAGAACGAGCAGTGTCCAACCCACAGACAACGTCTTGACGCTACAAGGAGAGCTCGAGAACGATGCCAAGAGCGAGACAGGGACACGAAGTGGACGAGGACGTGGACACCAAGTGGACGTCCTTGAGCGAGGACAAGAGCAATGACGAGCACGGCACGAACCGACAGCATGGCGCTCTTTTGCACTCCTTCACCGCCACATGCACCTCGTCCCCTCTTGCACCATGGCTCTGTCTCTCGTCCCCGCTGTTCTTGAAGCTGCTCCCGTCGTTCACTTTCGAGGTCTGTAACATACTCTAAACATGCCCGCCGCACGCTACACGGCGCTGCCCAACGAGCGCGACGACGAGATGGAGGCCGCATTCGAGTCGGACGACGACGACCGCGATGATCAGGCCACGCGACCCATGCTCGTCCACTCCACTCCCACACACCGCCGCTCTTACTCGACGGCGACAACGACCCCGGGCGGGTACGACTTCGAGCAGGTGTACGACTACGACTACCCGCCGCCGGGCTCGCCACCGCGCCCGTCGTCGACCGCCCTGCCCAACGATATTGGCAATTCGAACGGTCAGATGCCTTCCGGGCCCATCTGGCGGCCTGCAGAGGGCGGCAACATGCTCCAGCGCGGTCTGCGCTCGTTGTTCCCGCAGGGCTTGTACGCGCGGCTGCCGACGACGGGCCGGGCCAGGGCCATCGGCGGCGGACTCGACAACGACGGCGTGTTCGCCAACGTCGTCGCCAAGCCCGTCAACCCGGCGCGTGTGCAGACGACCGAGGACGGCGTGCACGTCATGCCCGAGGAAGCCCAGAAAGACGCACCACCAGTGAGTACTTGCACCGCCCGCATTGCACCCGCTGACTTTGGCAGTCGTACGCTGCAGCACAGGCGGACGCCGTCCCACCGTACTGGGAGACGACGGTCCATGCCCCCTCGAGCGCTGTGCCTGGAGAAATGATCGTCGACGGTCTGCCAAGTGGAACGCTGTTCTCGTTCCTCTGGAACATGCTCATCTCGCTCTCGTTCAACTTTGTCGGCTTCCTCCTCACGTATCTCCTGCACACCACCCACGCCGCCAAGTACGGTTCTCGCGCCGGTCTCGGCGTTACATTGCTCCAGTACGGCTTTGCGCTGCGCAACCGCGAGCTGGAGGGTCCTGTCCAGCAAGAACAATGGCCGTGGGAGATCGAGCAGCCCGCGGACCCGCTCGGCTCCGAGCCCACGCCGACCCCGACGACCAACTCTTCCCTCCCCGCATCGACGCTGACGCCCGAGCTGAACAACCCGACGATGATGCCGTACCCGCAGGAATGGATCGCGTTCTTCCTCATGACGCTCGGCTGGTTCTTGTTGCTTACGTCCTTCCTGTCGTACTGGCGCGTGAAGCGCTGGGAGCACCAGATCCTGCAGAGCGCCGCACAGCCGACGGGCGAATCGGTCGAGCGCGACCGCGCCGTGCGCCGGAACCTGCAACATATATTCGGCGTGCAGTTCAGCACGCGTCCTGCGCGCGCTGCACCGGAGGCGCAGCCGGATCTCGAGGCGGGGCGGGCTGCGGGAGGTGGGGAGGAGCACTTGAGCGACGAGGAGCGCAGGCTGCGGGACGACCTGCGCGCCGCGGGGTTGATCTAGCGCCTTTCTGTTTCCTTTGCACCTGAACGACGACGCTACGACGTCGCGAAGCACTCACTCGTCCCTCTCCCCCCTGTCTGCCTACCTATTGACAGCTCCCGTAATATTGCTCTTCGCGTCAGTGTCCTTCTCGCTTTATAACGCCACCCTCGTGCGTTTTCGTCTCTCGCGTTTGTAGTATTACGTATCTTGGTCGGACATGACAGGGCTCACCTATACCGCCATGCGATAGTTGCGTCTCGTGAGTTTCTGCCTCGAACGGACGCAGGAGAAACATGCAGATGCTCTCGAACTCGTCACATTTGCGGTACTTGATTCACGCTGTATCCTCCTCGTTCGCATTCAACAGCCCAAGGGCTCGCTCCCTCGTTTGACCATGCAATGGTGCCACTGAGTTGGGTTCGCCCACCAGCAGTCACTTCCTTCGACGAGGCTGACGCTCGCTCATCGACGCCTGTTGTGTGTCAACCCGACCAGCGTACTTGCGATCGTCCTCCGTGCACGTGTACGAAAGGTGGTCCCACTCTGAGAATTTCCCATCTCGTGACCTGGCCAAGCGCGACAAGCTGGGGATACGCGCTCGAAGAGAGTTGGGCGACGTGGGGATTCTGACATTGGCACAACCCTGCTTCTCGTGCACGTTGCAATCATTGTAGATCCGCAAAATTGGATGTCTCTCCATTTCACTCCTCGTCAGGACCTTCGTAAACGTCTCCTAGCGCGTGCAACATACTTTCTCAGTGGCTCCCAGCCTGAGGTTGGGGAGAGCGGGTGGCGCCGTACCGCGGAGCGCGGTCGGCTACGCGGACAAGCGAGATCGTGGAAGAGCTTCCCACATTCAATTCCGTCTAAACACTGCTGTCACTCGGATCGAACTTGACGTCGTGTATGACGCCAGGACCTTTCGAGGGTATATAAAGCACACCTTTCCCGGTTGTCGCCTACTACAAACGCAACTATCGCACCTCCGCCTCGCAACCCACTCTCACCACACACATCATGACTGGCTCTTCTTCGTCCTACAAGGTTGGCGACTCCGTCGAGTACCGTCCCATTGGCGGCGCGTCCGACAACGTCGCACACTCCACGGGCGAGATCACGTCCGTCGAGGGCTCCGGCGAGGTGCGTCACCCTTGCCCCCTGCCAGTGGGTTGCAGTGCTGACGTGGCTGCGTACTTTTTTCGTTTAGGACGCGCGTTACACGATCCGCAACGGTAACACCGGCAAGGAGACGACGTACCAGGCGATGAACATCGTGGGGAAGTCGTCGAACGAGAAGTAGACGATGGATGCTGGCCTCGACGTTGTGAATGATGACTGTTCTTGAATGTACTATCCGCCGCCAAGAAGCGAAAACCTGCTGTTCCACTATTTTTTTCAAGAGAGCGAGATTGAGTAGATATGCACACAATTGAATCTCGAACATTGAATCTCGGACGTGTCACCCACGTGACCTCACACTGACACCAAAAAGGACGGCCTATCGAGGCATGTATAGACTATATAGGAACTTTCCATTGCTCTCTGCTGCTGGCGTCACGCAGCGAGCGATGCATAACAGAGCCTCCTGCGTACTCTGAACCCCCCACCGCATCGGTCGGGGTGCTGGTAGCGTCAGATGTATGTCACCCTGTACCTTGGCACGTCGGTCGCGCTGGCAGTCTACGTATCACAGTCTCAATACGCTTGTGTGGCTCAAGCGTTCAAAGCCTGACGCGCTTTTGATCCAGGTCGTGGTTTAATTTGGCTGCATGTCGGCAAAGCTTTCAATGCGAGGTTTAGCGAATACGCCATACCTTGCTGTAGGAGGACTCGTTTCGTTCGCTTCACGGTTTGATACACCATAAATTACGAAGAACGGAGGTGAATAGGATAAACACGTGCTGCCACTATCGTCTTTCATGCTATCGCGTTGAGCGCGACAGCACCATCCTGCGAGCAGTTCTGTCCTCCGGCGGTGCGATCGCACTTGAGCGGTATGCTGCCGTTGAACGGGATTATCTGAGGTATCCTGCATCGAAGATCAGTGTCACCAAACAGCCCACTAAAGCAACTTGGGCCGCTTTGCTCACCCCATATGGCCCAAACACAAGAAGTCAAAGTCCACCGAAAGCTCCCCACTCTTCTTGTACCGGAAGAACGCCAGCCCTCTCGGGTTGCACTCTCCGCGCGTGTCGAAGATCCCGCTCGCCTTCGGGGCGCCGAGGTAGCATGACCCGTCCTGCGCCCTGCCCTCCTGCGTCGAAAACGTGAAGTTGAACCCGACATCGTAGAAGTTCGTGCTATCCTCCACCAGCGTGAAGTTCGTTATCTCGAGAGGGAGGACCTTGCACTCTTCCCGAGTGACCACGCGGTGGGTGGGTATCGTGACGGCCAGAACGGCAGGAAGGAGGAAGAAGGACAAGGAGGCGATAGCGCGACGCATCTTGAAAACAAAAAAAGAACGCAAGGTGAAGGCGAAGGTGAAGGTGAAATTGCTCAGGGCATCCGGCGTGCACCCGCTCTTATAGGGCCATGGAAAGACTGGTGGCGATGTTCTGCCAGTGAAGCGTGGATTATGTAGTATGAGCGGTACACAGGTGGCCGTCGGGCGACAAGCTTGGAAGTCGTCATGACGCGCCCAACCCGATTTACGACCTCCGAAGCTCGAGTGTTACGGCCACATCGACACCGATGCTCTGAGTGCATCAGTGTGAGTAGCGAGACCTTGTGGAGCCGGCATGCTGTTTGCGGTCCCTGTATCGGCGCTTTAGGTGGGACATTGACACGAACGTTCGTGCGCATGGAAAGTCGCGGGATGTGATTGCAAGAAGATTACGCGTGTACTCATACTTGGCGCATGCATGTCCAACCATCGTCTTAGAATCTGTTGTGCTTGCAGCGTCGACAGATGCGTCTGTAGCAGTCCCTGCATTCCTGCAGCACGATGAGAACACTGGCTCGCTTGCGGCCCACAAAGCCGTGCTCACCAAGATGTACTGATCTGCTTGCCAGTAGCACGTCTGGCACTGGTAGTGGGACCCTCGCAAGAATCGAGTAGAGTGGTGGTCGCATTCGTGGTTCCGCCGCAGCTCTTCTGCAACTTCGAATATCCGCGCCTGTTGTGGTGCAGCTTCGGGTTGGAAACGACGGCGCCCCACCTCGTGCGCGACGCGTTCATGTGCGGCGGTTAGGAGCCGACTCTCCTCCCACTGCGGACAGTCGCAGTTCTTCCAGATCTCCGCACAGACGTAGCAGAAGTGCGTGCGACAGATGCAGGTCATATGGTAGCAGCCCGTCTCCAGCTCGATGAAGCGCTTGCAACCCGGGCACCGCTGCCAGCCCTCCTCGCGCGCGAGCTCAAGGATCGGCTGCGCATCGGCGTTCTGTGCGCATGTAACGCCTTCAGCATGGGCGCCCGTGCACGCAGAACACGCCGTCGTGTGGCACGCGGGACACACGATAGCTGCTGGTTTGTCCGGGTCCGTTTGCGCGCCGAGGAAACGCGAACATGAGGCGTTGGGACAATACACCCGACGGAGAGTGCGCAGCTCCACCGCTTTGGCTTCGAAACGCTGCACGAGCTCGACGCGAAGAAGGTTGCGGACGCTGCTGAGGGTGATTTCCTGTCCGCAGCAACGAGGTGGGAACAGGGACTCGTCTGTCATCGATGCTTGGAAGAGGTCCGCGATGCACGCAGCGTCATACGCGTGGTTGCACGGTGCACGGGTGCTCCTGCCTCGAATGCGACTTCCACAGGCCGTGCACTCGATATTAGAAGTGCTGTAGAAGATTGAGTATATGAGCAAGGCGAGGTGATGGGTACGCACCTGCCTGGCTTGTCTTCAATTTCCTCATCGACGAGAATATGGCTTGACCTGGAGCAGGGTTAGATGAGCATCAGAAGATCAAATGAGTCGTACGCGGGGCTCAGCACATGAGAAATAGAGTGTGGCGGGATAGCGGAATGCTGGCTTGGGTACGGTCTGCGTTCAGGCGAGCGCACAGGGGTCTGCGTGCCTGAGTGAATGGCCGACCTCGCTGGCGACCGAGGAGCAGTCGTGGGCGCAGCCTGAGCTCTCGGCAGCGGCTCGCCACGCGCGGCTGCGAGAGCAAGCTCGCGATCCCTCCGCGCCACGCGCTCCTCCTCCTCGATCTGCGCAATGAGATCCGCATCGCCTGAGAGCGCAGCTGCGAGACCGTACGCGACTTGTCGGTCTTCTAGCTCTTGCGCGTAAAGAGCGAACGCGAGCTCCTCGTCCGTCAGGCCTGCGTCGATGCGTCGCTTGCCTTTCCTGGAATTAACGACGTCCTCCACATCGCCGAGAGCAAAGGCTATAAGCTGCCTGTCAAGAGCTGCGAGATCAAAGCCAAGGTCTTCGGTAAAAGGGACGTCGTCAGGCCCAGCGGCAGTGTGCTGGAAATCTTTGGAGGAGATCATGAGGAAGAGAGCGGATGTTGCCTCGGGTGGCACGTTTTGACTTTCCACCCCCCTTTGTGCCAACTGAGTTACGATAGCAGGTGGAACACGCAGGAACGTTCGAAAGTCGTTGTGAAGGGCTTCGCCCTAACGCGAATAAACGGCCGTTGGTTCCCGCAGCAGAAATCGCGCGTCCACTCAGAGTCCCCGCGAGCGGCCGCTGTACTGTAAGGTACGACCCTGACAGCGAGGATTCGTGGAACAGTCCAGGACCAGAGACAACGTGTGAAGCGGTCTTTTGATATCTCGACAGCGGTCAAGGCGAATGTGCCTAGCGCACAAGTAACCAGTGGTACAGGATCACTTCTGGTACGACCACACGTTCCGCAACACTGCAGGAAAGTCAGCACAGAGTCCATCTTCGGAAAAGCAAGACGCACATCCAGCCTGCGTCGCGAGGCGGTTGAGGGAGTCGTCGCTCTCGCCATTCGCGCGCACCGGGCCACACAGCGCAAAGGTGGTCGACGTAGAAAGGGCCTTGCCGTCGGCGTCGACGTCAACGATGCTGATCTGGACTGACGCGTGGTCCTTGGAGGTGATGAGGCGGTCTATGAACTCCAGTCAGACGAGACGGACGCGGAGAAGTCTGGTGAGCGGGCGCACTGGTAGCCGCGCATTTTCGGGGGACGTAGAGGTCGACAAGGACACCCTGAGGTTCAACGATAAGCCCAGCTCTCTGTAGTGTAACGCTGCGTGCGCACTTGGTCGTTTTCCATGGCGGGCGGATGTAACGGAGATGAAGGTGCGTCGACCGCATTGGGCCGATGTCGAGATATACATCCGATATTCAGAGCGCAATGACTAGCAACATACGCCGCGCGGCTTTGCGCGGCTAATGGCGGTCACGCATGCTCCTTGAGATTCAGCCATGTCCTCAAAAACCTACTGTATTCACCCAGTTCTCCAGATTGTTGTGCTCCTTTGCATCCATGCGGAAGGCATCATGCATCCACGAGACCCACACATTCTCTGCACACATTTGAGCTGAGTTCGCGCGAGGATGAAGAGAGCAAGGGGGGCGCCGGAAGCAAATGCGGAACCGGATGTATAGGTGGGTGGGTCCCCGAAGGGGCCGCCACAGGATTTTGTTACCGCTGAAATATAGTATCTGATGGTACTTCAAACAGGTTCAGAGGCTGCCAAATGCAATGAAATGCTACTCTAAGCCCGAGTTCTCGCTCTGAAAGGGCTGAGTTGGTGTTTGAAGTACTTCTCGGTTCCACTGGCCGCTAACACCGAGCTGTGTCTGACACCTTGGCTTGCCAGTACGCAGTCAAGGCACCGTGTATATGCCGCTGTACGCTGTAGTATATGTTGCAGACCCCGAAATCTCTTTTACAGCATCCCAAATGGAGGTAGATAACCTCTGACGGAATCAAACGGAAGCATATCCGCGGATAGTAGGTGGGTGGGTCCTCTTCCCCGAGCTGCAACGAAAGGCGACCCCGGGCCGTCATTTGCTTCCGGCGCCCCCCTTGGAAGAGAGTCAGTTCCGAGGTGCGCGAACAGATGCAGCGTAGGGATGGCATGGCATTAGAATTGCTGGTGCATGCGCTCTCTCGCAGCGCGTAGATGGGGGAGCCGCTCAAGCCACCCAGGGCACGCGAAGGTTCGGAGGATCGGGAGCGTTGCCGTGCGGAGCCGCCATATGAAGACACGCGTTTAGAGCCAAGATACACTGCACTGGCTCCTCGATGTAGAGTCAGTACACGTCCGAGACCCAACGGCCAAGGCGCTGGACGTCGGCGTCGGGGACTCCATTGGTGTAGGCTGTAGTCGCAGTGCCACAACGGAAGCTGTGCCCAGAAAAGTTGTCTGGGTTAAAGCTGGCAGCGATGAGAGTATCTTTGTGCTCCTGGAGAAACCAATCGTGCGTGAGGGGAGCTTCGTAGTCATCGCCATCGAAGAACGTGGGTCATCTGGGTTGGCGGGCAAGGCATCGAAGTACTCGCGCATTGCAGCAACGGGGCAAGTGAGCGAGTCGGGGAACTGCTGCGATGAGAATTTTGGTTCCTTGGCGGAACGGATCCGTCTTGGAGCGCGGGAGCGTGAGGATGAGGTGAGTAGCGTCGTCGGCAGATGGGAAGAATTCGACTGAGCTGCGAGTGAGGTTGAAGAGACGAGAGAACTCGGATGGTTTGCGGACGGTGAACTCGCCGCATCGCAGAAATCCCGAGAACGCAAGGCAGAAGATGGCGCGCAACTTGAGTCTGTGATCTGTCCAAGTCTTGAGGCTGTTAACGAGCTTGCAGATGACGTCATAGGTGATGGGCTGCTTAGGCTTTCGTCCGGGGTCGCCATACACACACTTGATTCCCTTGCAAGGGGGCATCCGGAAGCAAATCGACAACACCGGGTCGGTAACCGCTGCAAGGTCGGAGGGAGGGGGGTATGTATAGTATATCCACGCAGATACGTCCGAGATCCGCGGATATACTTCCGCTTTGGCGCCGCCTGGATGTAAAGTGACCGAGCCCCCGCTTTTCCGCTTATACTGGGCCATCAGACCTTATCGATATGTTGTCTAAGCGTACCTTTGGATGTACTAGATGCCCTCTAACTCGTCCTGAAATTGTTCCAGCGGTAGATATAGTTAAATTCCATTCAGCCACACGCTGTGGTGGCCTTTTTGTTCCTTCTAGCGCGACATTTGGCGGCTGGATCAAGTTGTTTTGTACAGTCCTTAGACATCCAGCTTCGAATTTGTGACACTGCGTAGGTACTTGGGTACCTCAGTTATTGTGCGGCACGGAGACATCCATGGAGAAACGTACGCAACGAATCGTGCACCCCTTGATCGAGCGTTGATATTGAACGCTTGCAATCTGACATACATTCACACTACTTATGGCGCTGTTGAACCGAGAGGTCGAGTTTGGCATGCGACGAGACCGAAGAAACATGCTGAGGACGAAAAGGACGCAGGAGAAGTCTATTCAGTCCAACTGTACATGTTAGACCACGTCACACATCGAAATTTGACTCCGAATCCCCTTTGCTCCCGCTATGACGTAGGGGGTCCGCAACCGCTGCAAGGCTCGAGGTTAGGGGTATCCTATACATACAGGGTATTCCGGATTTGCCTCCGGGGACCCCCTTGTTCCCTTGAGAACGCACTGAACGATGGGTTTGTCAAATCCGCTGCTGGGGACTCTGAGGTCGGCGGCCAGGGATCGGACGTGCGTAAGGTACTGTTTGAGAGTGTTGAACTTGATAGAGCGAGTGGCCATGAGCCAAGCGGTGAATTCGCAGGCGACGATTCCTGTAACAGGGAGGATGGAGCCGTCGGCATTGCGAAACTGCGGGTGGAGTCGCATAAAGTCAACGAAAGCGTGTTGTCCTGACTGGTAAGTCTTGCGTGTGGATGCGGTAATAGCAAGCCAGAGGTATCTGATGACGGCAGGCAAGCAGTGAGTGTGAGCTTCAACGAAGTAAGTGTGGTGAGAGCTGGAACATCCGGGTATACTGAAAGCGAGAAGCAGCGTCAGCAATCGAGTTATCCGCTGATGAAAGCCACGCAGATGAGAATATGGAGTGGAGCAGTGCGGCCAGCTGGAGGCATATACACAAGTAGCACATGATGCCAAGGGAATCCAATGTGTGAGACTCGAGCGCATAGAAGACCGCTGTATTGTCGACATGGAAGATAACGTGCCCGTTGCTCCAAAGATCACCCCAGCGTAAGATAGCCTGAAGAACCGCATACATCTCCTTGACCTGGATGTGCTCGGAGCGCATGCGGCGCGGGCACCGAGACGCAAACCAGCTGGATCCAAAGTAACCCCCGAGCCCTTTGGTCCCGCTAGCATCAGTGTAAATGTCAAATGAATCGCGATGAGGATCAAGCAAGTGGACACCGTTCCAATGCTCGACATAGGTACACCACCAGAGGATATCCTGACACGCGGCAGCTGAGAGTGTACGCTTTGCCAAAGCGTGTGGGAAATGCAACTGAAAATCAAAGAGACAACAAAGAAACGCGCGGGCATAGGGAATGACCTGTGCGACGAACTGCAGGTAGCCTGTAAGGGTCTGCAGCTTGCGAAGCGTGCAGGACTGATTGACAGACCAGTCGGACAGCAGCAACTTGACGAAGTCAAGCTTGTCCCAGGGGACGCGTGCCTCCATAGCGATGGAGTCGAGTTCGAGGCCGAGGAACTCAAGACGAGTGGTTGGATGAACCGTCTTCTCCGGCGAGAAGCGAAGCCCGAGAGTGCTGCCGAGGGAGACGATCCACTCAACTGCCGCGGAAGCACTGCTAATGTCCATTGAAGGAGCAAACAGCTGCAGAAAGTTGTCGAGGTAGTGCCGATGTTGAGCAGGGACATGGTGCGCGATGATCCAGTGCAAAGCCTCAGCGAAGAGATTGAACACATAGGGTGCCGAGCGAAGGCCGAATGTGAGGGTAAGAGCGTGATAGAGCTGTCCAGACCACTCTCAGCCAATGAGATTCCAATCCTCGCGACGGAGAGGAATATGGTGGAAGGCGCTGGTCAGGTCAAGCTTGGACATGAGCGTACCTGGCCCCGACGAGATGAGATCGTGCATTGCCTTGTCGAAAGCGTCGTACACAATGCTAGCCTCCGAGTCAGGTATGTCATCATTGACAGAAGCGCCGCGGGGCCAGGAGAGATGGTTGATCGGACAATTTTTGCTGGAGTGGGCACGAACAGCGCAGCCGAGTGGAGATGCAACGAAGCGATCCATTGGTGCCTCCGCAAAAGGACCCCGAGCCATACCATTGGTGATGTGCTTAGAATAGCGACCGCGTCAGAAATAATGTCCGCATGCTCGCGAGCCAAGGCGAGATTGGAGCAACATTGTGAGCGCACAGCACCCATGAACCCGATGTTCGCGCCGAATTCAATAACATGGAGTAATGATGAGACGAATTCCCGGTCCGGGTAGTCGCGAAGGAAGAATTCCCAGGCAGGCAGGTTGAGCGAAGATGAAACAGGAACAAGGTCTGTATTATCGGTGGGTGCGCAATTACAACGAGGATCAGAATCAGGACGAGCAGGCGGAAGCGGTCCGGGCGGGAACAAATTATGGTGCGCGAGAGTAGAATAAAAATCGTGCGAGGGAGCGTGCAGTGTAGTGAGAGTGACACCGAGCTGCGGTGCCGTGGCCGCAGCGGTGCTGCATCATGCCTTGGGCGTGGGTGCCGTGGACACGACGGGCCTGATGTGCTGACGGCCGTACTGGCATGTGTCGCCCGGACACTTCCCCTGAAGGAAGTTCAAGCAAACGGTGTCCGCCTTAGGCTTAGCACCCTTGCCGGACGTGGACGATGACGCCGGAGACGGCGCGGAGGACTTGGCGGTAGCGGGCGGCAGGGCAACAAAGTTGAAGATGAGCGAGTTGTCCGGCGCCCACCAACCGGAGTAGTGGCCATGTAGCATCTCAGCGCGACGGAACTGGAAGAAGCGTTCTGTGTACTGCAAAATCGACCCAAAAGTGTGCTGCTGCTGCAGCTGCAGCAGGTGCTGGACGAAGAGCGAAGCCCCGTGAGTCAGAGTCCACCCATGCTCTGAGCCGCCAGCCTGCTTGCCGTGTGTCGCAGACAGCGAGAACGAGAGAACATCGAAGTAGACCATAAGTGAGCGAAGCAACGCGCCCATGTCCGGGAAGGCCTTCGCGTGGGCCTTATCGACAACGCTGATCTGGCCGTTGGCAAACTGCAGCGTCTGATCGGGCGCAGATTGCTAAGTTAAGCTTGGATTGAGCTTGATCAAGTCCTTGAAGGTGATCGTGTGCGACAAGACGGACTGCAGCACGGACTGCTCCACATGGGGAAACAAAGAACGGTGTTCTTACCTGCGTAAATGATTGCAACGGCTGTGCCACCCGACGGCGATGTGCCAGGGAAGAAAGATGGGGAGTGCTGGACTGCGGTGGGTGCTCCAGCGGCCCACGCGGCATACACATCAGCAATCTCGTCCGGAGATGAGAACAGGTTCAGCACGCCTGACGCGGTTGTCGCAGCGGACGTGCCAGGGGGCGGTGCCAGTGGCACAGTGGTCGACGACGTCTTGCCTCTGATTTCCGCAATGAGTTTGGCGAGATCTTGCTTCATGCCGGCAATGCCAGCGCTGATGATGTTGCCGATCTCGGTTGTTTGCTCGGTGGTGAACGACATCGGGAGCGGTTCCGGAGAGGGTTCACGAGATGGCGGGAGCAAGACAAAGCACGGGAGCGGTTTGCACGGGAGCGGTTTGCAGACGAGACGGCCGTTTGATCCCGGGAGATGACATGCGTGGGCACGAAGACTTTGCGCGGGGCCGTAGTGACGTGAGCTCGGCCCTGAAACGATACTAGACAGACGCGGGAGATGAAGGGGATGCAGTACAAACAAAACACGGGAAACATATATAGAGAGATCAAGAACAAAGGTAATGTGCATGTGGCGCTCACATGCCACCCGAGTGCCCACACTCACGCTCATACAATTTCCCTTGTGTCTGCAGAACATCCACTTTAGTGCTGTCCAGTTCTTTACCCAGGACCATCTCCGGCATTAGGCAAGCCGGTTCACCCAAGGATTCTCACTGCTGGAGGAAAATGGCGCTGCAATTGCAACATATTTTGTAGTTGGTAATCCGCATTTGCATACATTAGGGTACACCGCCTACTACTCCTTCATGGCTCATCCATTTGCTCCACGTTATCCATGTGAGCAACGAAAAATAAGATGTCATCGCTGCATTCCTCGCATTCATCTTGTAGGTGTTCTTTGTATCTCCTTCTCTCCCGAGGAAACTGTGCGCACAAGGCCTCACAGTCGTGGTGTGACCGGAGGTGGTGGTCGCTTGACACACAGAGGGTGTGTCCACATTGCCAAGTACGTTTTTCGTCCAGGCGGATGCAACCGCAGTGGTAGATCACGTAGTAGAGGTAGTGAATGCACATGGGAGGACGGTTGCAGATGATGGGAGGGTGTGCTACGGTTTAGGAGTGGCGTGGGCCTTCGTTATCTCTAGCGCTCTCCACATTTTATATACCGGACGGCCATTACGTTTCATTGCTCCGGCGGAATCAGCCCCCATCTAGCAATCATGCCTGTGGGCATGTTTAGCTCAGCTGGCATGTGATGTTTGAAAATTCACCATTTCACAGTTCCCATTCAATGTCATCTACACGAAAGCCTGGGCGCTAGTTTGGTGGGAGTTGCTGCTTGGCGTGAAGATCTACCGGCTCTTTCCCATCCACACCCTCGTGGCCAGAAGCCCATACAAGGCGCAGGTGGAACAGCGATCGGTGTGCATACAGCTCATCCACCGCGGCGTGAATGGCGCTGGTGTGAGTTGTCCGGGCTTTGGGCGCTGATCGTGAGTGCGGACGACAGCCGTCTGGTTGTCGAGGCAGACAGCAACGTTGTCCACGTTGTCGCGCATTCCGTGCATGACATGCAGTGCTAAAAGTACGCTGAGCAGCTCAGCCTCAAACACCGTGTGTTTATCAAGGCTGCCAAGGTACACGTGTTGTACGCGCACCTTGCCATGCATGTTCGTTGAACACTGCCGCACCAATGTTGTCCTCCTCGCCCGAGCCGTCTGAGAACACCAAAAATGCGCCACTGCTCTCCAGTTCCTTGACACGCAAGATCGCCTCTTTGCGCAACAGCGCATTGTTGATTGCGAGCGGTGAAGTCCATGTCATGCTCCGCCGCATGCCGTCAACCTGTTGGACCTGACACCAAATGTGAGGCAAACACGCGGCGAACATCCAAATCGAGCTCGAAGATCCAAACAGGCCCTTCGAGACCGAACCCCACAATATATTCAATTGAGTCCGTATGCACACCACCGCTAATGAGCGCTAATACAACAACCTATAAGAACGAGCAAGGGCATGAACGTAAAGTGACAAACCCACAATGTGCCGATACAAGTCGAAGAACACCCTTCACTCTTGTATGCACCTCGTTAACTTCGAAAAGCAGTGGATCGACTGCAATTCGACAACCTGTATGAGGAGCGATAAGCACCCCAAGACGCCACACGACTGCAGTGTCACTGGTTGCGGCCACCGGTAGGAGTCGTTCTGTAAACAGAAGCGGATCCGGGCACTAACAACATATAGTCCCATCGAACCCGAATACCTCGTATCCGAGGAGACGGACACCAAGTGCGAGGACTGCGAGAAGGAGGAACGGGACGGCAACGATGCGGCGAGGTGTCCTAAAGCTCGGCTCTGATGTCATCACACCAGTCTGTCACATACGAAGATAGCACTGCTGCTTATGCCTAAGATATGACAAGTCATCTTATATGTGTAAGCATATTATTGAATTTATTGTCAACTCAGCACCAGCTTCAATGGCAGTATTGTGTCGTTGGGGAGACCATGTCAGATGTAGGGATCTGCACCGGGACCCTATTTACGGTTTACAGCCATCCGTAATACGGGTATGGACCGTACCGTATACGTTGCTGCAGAATATGGACCATGTCCGTATAGCCCTACGCGACAGCTGAATACGGCCCGTCCATATACGGAGTTACGGGCGTATGTACGGTTGTGTGGTATTGGCACACTGGGCACCTGCAGATCGGGGATCAAAAGCTCCAGGAAGCTTCCGGAGTGCTTTATGCATGTCATATTTGAGTCTAAACCCACTCTGAGGGAGGTCAGTACGCCTACATATGCATTGCAGACTGCGCGGAAGGTTGCTGAGTCATCACACTTCCTTTTTGGGCTCACGAGCTTTGACGTATCCGGGATCAATTGGAGTGGCAACTGGTGAGCACTGCAGGAAACCAGTGGACTCGAGAACGTCAAGAGCGTACTGCTTCTGCGATAGAGCCAATGCACATTTCGACTCTTCTCGAATGACCTCGACTCCCAGTAACCACCATGTGGGACCCATCTCGCGAATCTCGAGTTGCAGCTTCCGCTGCTTGAGGACATCCTGTGCCTGGCTCAGCGTGGGCTGCAATGTTCAGGTCATCGATGTAGACTAGAACAATAACATGGACATCACCGCGGCGATATACCCAAACACAGTGCTCCACGATGATCCGTTCGAAGCCCATCCCTGCGAGTATCTTGTGTAGCTTTGCATGCCAGTTCCGCCCCGACTGCTTGAGCCCGTAGAGCGACATGAGGAGCTGGAGCCCCTCGTCGGGTGCCATTGGGGTGTTGAAACCCTCAGGTTTCCGCATGTACACCTCTTCCTCAAGTGGACCATTAAGATATGCTGCCGTAACATCCGCGGAGATGCACACCCAATTTTCCAACACGACGAGTGCAAAAATGGACGGAGTGAGCCCCACCGAATGGTGGGCGCGAATGTTTGCTTGTAATCCACTCCTTCACGCTGCCGTCGTCCATCAGCGGTGAGGTGCGCTTTATAGCGCTCAATCTCGCCGGTGGGGCCGTGCTTCACCTTGAAGACGCAAATACTCCCTATGGGATTACTACCCGGCGGGAGATTCACAATTTTATGGATGCCTTTGTGCACTGAGGTTGTTGAGTTCCTCGCAACACGCCGCACACCAATGATCTGCCTCGCCTTCCCCTCGCTTCATTGCCTCCTTATACAACTTAGGCTCCTTGTAGTCGGCAGCACTCGCGGAGAACGCTCGATACTGCGCGATGTTTGCAAAAGTGCAATCAAGGGCCTCTTCATACGTGAGGTAGCGCGCGGCGAGCGCAACAATGCCGTCGTCCATGACACGCTTCTGGTCAGGGGGATGAGCGGGGTAGAAGCCACTCCACGTGTCCTGAGGTCGGGGCACAGGGCTCAAACCGCGCACATCCCCGCGCCACACTACCGGCTCAGGAGACACAGCTGTGATGATGCATTCCACATTGGGATGCAGATCTGCAGAATCGCCGATCCTTGTATCATCGTACACTGCAACACGGCTCGAGGTAGGTGACGCGTTTGGTATGCATGGGGACATAGGAGTTGACGACACCGGTATCACCGTGGGCAAAGCGGACGACGCCCGCAGAGCCGCTGGTGCACTATCTGGTAGAGCCAGGGGTTGCTCAGGCAAAACCTCAGTGTCACTCGGAGAGTTGCCAGCATAGGTCAAGAAATCACCCTTAGACCGTGTTCTAGCTTCCCAATGCGGACGCGCAATTGGGTAATTAGCCATACCGCGTCCGCTGGGCTCGGCGAGTGAAGTAGCCGGGCGCGAGCTCCAACTGGGCAGCACACGCACGAATTCCCGAGCTTCATGATAGAAGACTCGCGAGGATGGGTGTTCGGTGCGTTGGACCAGGTCGGAGCGGGAAGGTGGAGGAATGGGGACAAGGGACAGAGTGGAGAGAGGGAACAGGAGCATTGAGAGCGGCGTTGAGCGCGTCTCGCGTTTGAGTGTGCTGATCTCGTCGAGCGCGTCTCGCGTTCGAGGGTGCTGATCTCGTCATGCGACGGATCAGGGAGAGGGACGTCCTCCGCGCGTGGGGATGCAGGAGGAGAGGTAGGTTGCACAGGAACCGGCTGCTCTGAGGTTGCTGGTGCAGGCACGGGGACAGAAGGCGAAGGGGCGGGACTTACGTGCAAATCTGATACTGTACAGGGTTTGTCTCCGTCAGGATCAGTGGAGCTCTGTGGTGGTTGATCAGTGTTGGTTTCATCCAGAGAAAATAAATTCTCGTAGTCTTGTAAGGTAGAAGTCACTCATATGCAACCGACGTCCAAATCGGGACATGACACATGTGATCGACGTTTTCCACAATATTTTGCTAGACAATAGAGATTCCGAGCCCTACGAACTGTCCAGAATTTTGATAGCTACGCAACTGTGTAAGAATCGTGCAAAACGGTGCTGTAGAACACCCAGCATCCAACCTTCTCCGACGAATACCCAAGGAAGATGGACTTCTGCGTATGCGAATCGAACGCGCCATCGCGTCTTTCTGGCCAGCGGAGCGCATAAGCCAGACAGCCAAATACACGAAGTTGAGAGACGTCCGGCTTCTCATGAAACCAGCGCGCAAATGGAGTCTCGTCACTGCCTGCGATCATGGACCGGTTGTAGACGAATACGAATGCCGGACGGCCCAAGCCCACCAGGACACAGGCAGGCCAGCTTCCCGTAGCATGGAGATAACGTGATCGCGTATGATGCCGTTTGCGCGTTTGGCGAGCCCGTTCTGCCATGGCGTTGCGGTCTCGGTTGCGCGTATCTCCATACCCTTGCCGCGCAAACCCGATAGTGTGTGTACCGCTGAATTCAGTGCCCTTGTCGTGCCAGTGTATCTTGTAGTGCTGACCTGTCTGGGTTCCGGTGTGCTCCACATAATAGACGAAGGTGCCATGAAACTCGAGTTTACGCTTCAGGAAGGATGAATTTGTAACATGAGTTGCTGTTGACGCCTATCGCCCAACCCATTGCGCGATTGCGGGAGCGGGCCTTGAAGGTCCCAATGTACTTTGGCAAGTGGCTCACCAGCGCGAGGGCGTGCAGCCTGACTGATTGGCGCGCGCTTCTGTTTGCCTATGATGCAGGGTTCACAGACAAGATTGGCAGGCATGTGGTCAAAGCGCAGGCCGCGGACAGACTTCGCCTTATGCGTGCGACGGACGGTATCTGGGTCGAGGTAGCCAAAGTGCCGATGCCAGAGGTCAGGAGTGAGGGGAACCCGTTTAGGCGCCGCTGCAAGAAGCGCACTCAGGATCGGGCCGGGGACCAAAACGGTCTTGCCGTCCAAGTAGCCGGTAAGCTGTGCATCGATGGACACCATCATGCGCAGTTGGTCATCACGCAAAAAGCGCACACCGTCCGAACTCGCGATCATAGTGAATCCTTGTTTGGTCGTCAGAGTGTAAACGGACAGTAGATTGACGGCAAGCGAGGGCACATGTAAAACGGAGTCCAGGAAAACGGTATAAGGCTGCTCTACCCCTCCGAGGCTAGGCCGAAACTCGATGCTACCGATGCCCGCGGACCAGATTAAAGAGTGGTCGGCAAGCTCGACAGGGACACTCAGCGGGGTATACATATGAAACCACAAGCGGTGTGGCATCATGTGCGTTGAGCAACCTGTGTCCGTGTTCCAGTCAGAATCCGAGCGCGAACGAGAAGCAAGTGACGCGAGGGTGCTGTAGACAAAGTGACGCAGAGCGGCCTCCGTGACCTCAGTAATGGATGCACCTGGGACGGTGGCTGCATGTACGTTGGGACTGGTTCTGCAGCTTGCGGGAAGCGACGGCGGCGTTACGAGCGACGTCAATGAAAGTACACTTATCGGAAGTGTGCTTTCCGTCGCAGATGAAGCAATTAGACTGTCCCCAAGCGGCATGCAGGGCAGCCAAAGTGTCCTCCCGAGTGACCTTTTGGCCCGAGTGCGGAAGCCCCAAAACAGGAACCGGTGCGACCGGCGTGATGCATGCAGCCATGGCCCTGGCAGCGGGATTGCCATGCAAATTCTGGTCGCCGTCTTCGATGCGACAGAAGCTCTCGACCGCATTGATAGTGGCGCCGTGCTTGAGTTGCTGCAACATGCCGGAAGACCAGAGCTGGCGTTCGACCGACAATCTGTGCAGAAAGGTACCAAGAACGAACTCGAAAAAGGCGTGTTCGAGAGTGAATCCGACGGGCCACAGATTGCGCCACTCAGTCGCAGTTGCTTGGACGCGTCCAAGGAAGCCTTCGAGTGTCTTGTTGGTGCGCATGGTGAGTCGGATCAGATCCACGAGCGCCATGTAACATGAGCTGATGGTCGTCGGGAGAGCGACCTTACGTAATGCCGCCCAGAGGCCCTTGGCATTGTTCTTGTCGAAAGCAGCAACAACGCTCTCCTTGGTCTTCTGCTCATCGGTGAGATCGTCCCAAATGAGACTGCAAGCGTACTCATTATCCCACTTCCATTGAGTACGGGCTTTGACTTCTTTGGGCGTTTGGTGGTGCCGACAAGCCTGGGGCGCGGGAATCATCCTCGATTACATAGCCGACCTGCTTGCGTCCTAAGTGACCCTTCTTGTCGCAAAACCAGCGAGCGTGGTTGGCAGCAGTGAGCTTGGGCGAGGTGACTGCAGTGCCTGTCGGAGACAACATGCCGAATGATGCGTGATCGGAGGTAAAGATAGAGCAAAAAACGAGTGAAGGACACCCCCCGTATCAAGCAACGCTGTTGTAGACGACAACAACGGTATGTGCGTGGTCGAGAGCGCAGTATCTCGCGGGCGGCGAGCGGGAATGTAGTAGCGAGCGAAGCAGATGGTCGAGCTTGTGAGCCAAGTCGTCCATAACGTCTTACTGATTTTTTTGCCATATCATCGAGATAGGCCTGTTCTTTGGGAGAAAATGCGGAAGTCATATCTTGGGTTGAGTCGGAACCATTCTGACAGGGCCTTCGCACGTTGACCACGTAACTTACGACACGATCGCCGTCTTGGAGAGAGTGGCTGTGGCGTTTCCGCGGGGTCGATGTCAGTGACAATGGTGGTCTTAACGAGTCGATTGGTTGAGTCACGAGAGAAGATTAAAGCAGGGGCGAGTTACGCTCTCAACAGAGGTGAGCTGCACGGGCACTTCAACGGGTGAAGCTGAACTGTCTGTTATGATTTCCGGCCCATACGCGATTGACGGCGCTCTCAGCGTCTGACAACGTGGAAACCGCATTCGCCAGACCTGCACATATTCTCCATACAGCGCGAGTCATGCACATTTTGTGTGGTTGCCGTATCCGCTGTAGCTCATCCAATGTCGAAGCTGGGGCAGTTGGTGGGTGGGCACGCAGATGGTTGGGTTTGACAGCCAAAACTTGTGCATGTCGAAACTGTTGTGGTCGAGGTATGCGAATGGGACTTGAAGGCGCTGACAGAGTGAAGGCCACGAAATTTGATGGTATAAGCGAGAAGACCTGCCGTGATGCGCCGGAGGACTGAGGTCGGATTTTGCAGAACGGCGATTTCTGCGACACACCGTAAAGTCGCGAATCGGATACGGCACAATGAGAGTGCAACAGAGGTAGTGAGCAGGATGTCCGCAAGTCCATTAAACATGAAAGTGTACGAAACGGAAATGCCGGGCAAGACGAGGAGCTCGTGCAGTGAAAGATGTGTGAATTTCAGGCAACTCAAGACACGGCCGTAGACGTCAGGGCAGTGTTCCGAGGTTTCAATGTACGCTAAATCACATGGTGGGGTTGAATTGGGCGCTGCGGAAGCACGGGAGGGTCGAGTCGTGGGTGGACCGGCCGATGTGGGGAAGCCGTCCTTGCACCGCGATGTACGCGGAAGGTTGGATAAAAGGAGACGTTCAAGTGACTGTATTCGACCTCGGAGAGTCTGAAGGGGAAGTTGAAGCACCTGCACTGGACACAGCTGGAGCTGTAAGAGAGTCGGCAACGAGGCCAATGCGCAGACTGGAATCACGGCGGCGCAGGATGTAAGAGGCAAATAGTGGCAGTAGCATACCGTCAGCGTCACGATTGGGAGCCACAACGATGGCATGCACGTTGGAAGTGGTTGCTTGCGGTTCAGTGCCAGGCGCATGACCGCCGAAATCTCGATGGTGCAGATGCAGCGGCGAGCATGAGAGGCTAGAATATACGCAAGTCGTCGTCGTCGTCAACAATGCCATCGTCATCAGAATCGGGAGTGATGACGACAACGGGACGAGTGCTGGACAAGTTGGAATGCGCAACACGAGAAGTCGCGTTTTCGCCGACTTGCACACGGAACGTTGTATCATAAGAACGGTGGTGGAAAGGGCTTTGAACGACGACAAGCACGATGGTGAAGTTGTGGATAGTGTTTTAAAGTCCCGTCCTAAAGACGGAAGACGGGACAGGATGGGACGGAAAAGCCGAAGCCGAGACGGGACTTTTCAGACGACTTTTGACGGCCTGCGGCTCGGGCTTGAGGTTGGGCAAGCCGAGGACGCGAGCCCAGGCAGCATCTTTTGAGTGAGAAACATGGTAAGAGATGCAAGAAATTTTTATTCAGTTCAAATACTACTCGATAAACTGTGTGCGCTGCACTATAATACCGGCTCCGGGCATGGCAGGGCTTCAAAGTCTGACGTCCGTGTGCTCAACCTCCTTCCTCACCCATCTCGCCGGCAGCTCGGTCAGGAATGCGTTTCTGCCTGCCCAACTTGCCACATGACCTACTTTATACCCTAAAGCCGCAATTCAGGCTTCAAACACGTGATCTAATGTGTTCGATAAATCTGCTTGTCGTGACGTGCAGAAAGACTTAAGTAATGTTTCTGAGTCAGCAACGGAAGCGCCCATGACACGCCAAAGTTGAGTCAGCCACAAAGGTCTGGCCTGAACTTCTGACAACTCCGCGGTTCCTCCTCTCCGACTGTTGCACTTGGTCCTGTCCGCGTAGAGGTTGGCTTGGGCACAGTGTAAGTCGTCCCGTTTATTGCGCTGTGTGCTCTTACTCTTCCTCCTTTACATGGTGATGCATCGGCTGGGCGCGCTCTCTCTATGTTTTGAGGATGTGTCAATTAACGGCGCGCTGCGTGACCGCGCCAGATCATACATTGGAGGATGCAGGCAACTCAACGATAGTCTATGTTCTGACACGTACCGCTTATCATGAGGGTCACATGTTTGACTTTAGGGCCGGTCAAAGGCATATGCATAATGCCGGTCGACCCACTTCAAGTCGAGTTTCCCACCTTCCCTTCCCTTAGCGGTTGGGGAATATGGTTTGTTCATAAACTGGATCAGGATGACACCCTAGTAACAGGTACTGTGACGCTAGGTGGGCTGAAGTGAGCATACGAGGCTTGCGGGGATTGCTGCCGAGCATCACTTCGGTAATACACTGCCGGCATCAAACATGTATATTTCCCACCGCTGCACAAACCACCGGACTTGTCAGAACTTTCCCGTGGGCCACCACATTTGCCTAAGTCATAATCTGCTCGTAGGGAAGAGGGAACTGCGTCGGGACCCTTATGGTAAACTCCGGTCGGTAGTTGTAGACGTTAATACGGTAATGCCCGCCACATTACCGTATGTCATGTCTGTGTCCCGTAGACTAACTCAACGAGAACCTGTTTGATACTGTCTGTCCACCCGGTCTAGTCGCCGAGTTATGGGCGGGCGCCACAACCTAACGACAGGACCCGACGCAACACAGAGTGGTTGCTCCAGCAGCTGTTGAGCTGCTCACTGCAGCTGTGCTCAAGGTCCTTAGTCGCCTTGAGCTCGGTCTCATGGGTATGTCTACTGAGATATTTCATCATCCCCAATTATGATCATTTCGTTGCAGATCTCCATTGGCCACGTCGCTGACGCGCACCATGTGTGTTCCCTTCACATGCGCGTCAAGGCAGGTTGCATCGCATCATGTTGCATCTGCTATTCGTTTCTCACAGTCGCGGCAAGATGTCCATTCACCACTGTCGTTTAACACCTTTACAGTTCTTGAGGGTGCAACCTATTGGTAAGTCGCGCGATTTCCGAGCACTGATAGCCCGCACTAATCCATCATGTAGATTGCACGGGCCGCACGAACATTACGCACGCTGTGCATACCACCGCAGCTGAATGCCAGTGTGCCATCTTCCCGCGTGCGGCAGGCGTGCGGTGTCCGTCGTCCTGCACCGCTTGATGATGTACACACACCGCTGATGGCGAGGTCATATGGCTGTGTTGCCCGCACCATTCTGCGCGTGCGTCGCGCGGCAGCGCCGTGCTGCATCCTGCCATTCCTGTACCCCGTATTCAGATCCAATACACTTGCTTCTTGTTATTCCTTTGCGTGCACGCAACTGTAAAGCAATAAGTACTGCAATACAGTGCTATAGCATAGGCTGTATATCTCGTAACACCTGAGGGTGCTTATAAGATATTGTGATGGCCCGTAATCGTTACGGACCTTATGAAGCCCGGCAATCATGCCACACCTTGTTGATGATTACAGAGGGTACAATGCATAAAATGCACAGCAAGCCAGGTGACTTAGGACAGAACGGAGAATACTGTAACATTTCGACCGTAGGCTCGGGCGCTTGATTTGCTCCCGAGCCAACAGGTCTCCGTCGAGGCTCGAGGGCCACCGTTAGGCGTTACGACCTTCCCGAAAAGGAAATTTTGCATCGCCGAGACCACGCAGAGCCAGAAGCGCCCATGCGTGGCCCTCCCGTTAGGCGTTACACGACCCGTATAGGCTCGGCTCGACGGCCCGTGTTATGCATTAGCCGAGCCTACGGTCGAAATGTTACAGTACCGGTCGGAAGTGACAGCCCTATTTTTTAAAGACAGCACGGGAAAGAGCGAGGGCAGGGTCCCAGACGAAACGGAAAGCTCCGGTCGGAAGTGACGGCCGTAAATTTCAATAAATTCAAAGACAGAACGGCAAAAAGCGAGGATAGGGCGTCAGATGAAACGGAAAGGTCCGGTCGGAAATGACGGCCGTAAAATTCAAAGACAGAACGGCAAAGACCGGGGGCAAGGCCTCAGACGAACCGGCAGTAACCGTGCGGGGGTAACGGCCGTAAATTCAAAGACAGAACGGCAAAGGCCGGGGGCAAGGCCCCAGACGAACCGGCAGTAACCGCGCGGGGGTAACGGCCGTAAATTCAAAGACAGAACGGCAAAGGCCGGGGGCAAGGCCCCAGACGAACCGGCAATAACCGTGCGGGGGTAACGGCCGTAAATTCAAAGACAGAACGGCAAAGGCCGGGGGCAAGGCCGCAGACGAACCGGCAGTAACCGCGCGGGGGTAACGGCCGAAATTCAGAGACAGAACGGCAACGCCCGATAACGAAAGCTCGCAGATAAGAAAACGTCACATGCGTGACCGTAACCAGCTACCGCACGGGCTGCTCCAATTTCGATGTACCGCAACAGCTTCTCCAGGCGGAAGACGAGTCTCGCACGACCCTTGGAGAACTGAGCCATGATCGCAGCTTCGGAAATCTGGACCCCCACTCGGCTCCAGCATACGAAAGGGCATACGCACCGTTTGCCCTGAGTCAGAATCGGTATCCACGCATGTGGTTCTACGGGAAATGAGGGAAGTATTCCGGCATGTGCGGCGCGATATGCAACACGCTGCAAACGCGTGTCGCGCGTTCTCCGCCCATACATGGGCTGCAGACCGCGTTCCGCATCCCCGTCCCCTTAATTCAGGTCTCCCTTCTCTCCTGGTACCTCCCACCGTCAATGACTCTTCCACTCCCCAGGCGCGCCTCATCGTCCACGACTCCGTCGACTCCGGACGTCTTGAAGGAGCTTTTTGGCACGCGGCCTTTCCCTGAGCTCCTCGCTTTGCTCGATCCGCATGTCGAGTCGTTGCTGTGGCAGGTCATCCGCCACATCGATGTCGGCACGTTTCGCGAGATCCAGACGGCGAAACGACCTTCGCGACAGCTCGTACTCCACCTCCGCGCGCACAAGGACGATCTGGAATTAAATAATGGCTTCAAACGCGCAGTAGAGGAGCATGAGGAGCTGGGGAAAGTAATCGGAGAGGTCAAAGAGGAGAAGGAGCGTCCGCAGGCACAACGGAAATCGAGTTTACCAGCCGCACCGACGAGTTCCTTGCTCCTCGAATCTCGCGAGCTGTTGCGCGCTCCGACTCTCAGGTGCAAACCTCGGACTCTTCCATTTGCAGAGATACGACGTCCAGATCGTGAGCGTCAGTCCTCTGTCAACGATTTTAATCCACTGACGTCTGCGGCAGAATGGGAGGACGAGGTTCTCGCTGTACTGAAGGACAACGCGCCCCCGTTAGTAGTGACGTTCTGCGATCCGTCAGAGTGAGCTTTCGTCGTGCGCTCATAGCTTCATCTGATCGCGCATACAGCCCTCTACTACCGGAGGAATACGTCGCGGAGATGTCGCAGCTGGCGCATGAATGTCGAGCAGAAGCTAGCGCGAAACCGCTCGCGCGATTCAAGAAGGTCGCAGTCGCTGCCGTAAGGGAACGCGCTGAGAGCATCATCCCCGAGCCGATCACTACTTTCCCCACTGTCCTCATTATTCTGAGGTCTGGATTTCGACGAGTGAGTCCTTCGGGGTCGCAACTCCCATTGCTGATCTAGTGCGAACCTGACTTCTGGTGCAGGTGGATGGCCTTGATGTAAAGCGAGTTCGGAAACGACTCTTGGGGCGCCGTCGACCGTCCGAAGCCTCCAGTCCGACGAGCAACGATTCGTCCATAGAGAGTCCACCGGGCGCGATGCCGAACATACAGCCAGTTCTGGTCGAGGCGGCTACGGAACCGACGGCCTCATCGGCGCAGGAACCAGTTCCCTCCCCTGCGGGAGTTGGAGACACGGGGGTAGAGCCTGACACTAAGTCCTCGGGACACATTCTTGTCCCGTTGCAGCACCAGACCGGTTCCCACGACTTCTTGGATCCTGCGGTCGTATTGTCTTGGTTGCCGAGCTTCCAGGCCGCCGCTTGATCGCCTCGCTGCATTTTCGAGTTTTGGATAGTTGTGTGTACTTCGTATAGTGTATCATCAATGCCGTTGTATTCCCTTCGATGCTGTCTGCAACTCGGCAGTGCAAGACTGGAATCGGATGTAGCAGTCCGAGATCCGCCAATGCTTCTTACTCCGATACCGTCTTCCTAGAATCGCCAATGTCGCTCCTGGAACAGAACTCGACATGTATGGGCACACTGCTGGCTGACCGACTACTTCAAGACCCTCGTCGTCTCCCGCTCGCGCCTTCATTTGAGCGCACGCCGCATCACTTCATTGAAGTTCCGCTCTCTGCTCCAGCTCTGTGCTGTCACTTATGACGCCAAGGATAGACGCCGCATCGTAACCGGGCCTGCTTATATTAGCCCAAGTACTGTGCATCGTGGTAGGGATCCAGAAGCACTAGGAAGAACTACGGTGCGCCGCGACACTGCGACTTGACGCCCAGCTCGACCCACAAGGTTCTGTACTCGCTCATGCTGAAGACTGCAAGATTCGCGTTGCGTTGCGTGCCTGGTCCATCACTCTGAGCAAATATTTGCCGTTCTTACGAGAACCCACCCTGCGCTTGACCGGGCCTCCTGGTCCCGCAACCGGGAAAGCTCAACCTCGAAAATGTTGACACCTCGCCGTGGCTTCTCCGCCACTCAAGTCCCGCGTCCCAGCTCTGACATCGGCAAGGCCAGCCAGTGCCTTGCTATAGGGTTCTTCGAGCTTCTCGCGCTATACGCAATCCAGGGCCCGGCGCATTCTGTACAGGAGAAGCTCACCACGACTCGGCACGCAGCGCTCGTCCTCGTGCCCTTTCCTCTCCCCATGTCAAGCCACGCAGCCGTCTCGTCGAATGCGAGCCTTGCCACGAGCGACGGGAAGTCCGCACACTTGAGTACAGGCGCCGATGCTGCCCTTCCCGATTTCCATGCAGTCGACAGCCGGGATCCTGGCGCCGACAAAGATGGGTCTCTCCAGTGCGTTTGGGACACGGACGTCTGCTCACAGTGATATCTGACAAAATGTTAGCGATATTCGCATGCCTGATAAGCATTGGATATCGTGGGGAGAGTCGGAGAGACCAGGTCATACGGCATACTCGGCCACTCGCCCGGAAGTACAGGAGCGGTGAGCCAGCACTTGATCCTACATTGCGACTCTGCTCATCTGCGCACAAGGGCGAGCACCCTCGATAATACTGAGCTTCGAGGCGGCTGGGTGGTCCGTGCCCTCTTCCTCTTCCTCTTGCGATCTTACCACCTCACAACTACTCCCGTACCCCGTCCAGCCGCATACGCACCCCAACGGCGCTATATACTACGAGAAGGAGGTCGACAAGATCACGTCGGACTTCGACCTGCGCCGTACGGAGGAAGAGCATGAGATCTTTGTACACGATCTCAAAACTTCATGCGCTTACGACTACCGCCAAGATCATTGGTGGGTCAACCTGACACGGCGTGATGGGGAGACGGGCTTCATCTGGATCGATCATGAGACTATGTCTGCCAGCACGTTCAACCAGAAAGCATCGGATTTCAAGAGACATATGGATCGCGAGGATGTCGTCGCTCGTACGCTATTTGTCGATCCCGTCTAATACTGATAGGTAGAGCATCTTTGCACAGGGCTCGAGCGTCAGAGACGGTACTGGACGTATGTCCAGGATCATCCGAACCACATCCCCCCTCTCCGCGACAGTGTATTCCAGGAGGCTTACGACGCCCTCTCCTGGTGCTATGCCGACCGCCTGCTCTTCAAGCATACGAATGCGACCTTCTCGAAAGAAGATAGCAAGGATCTCCTGGATATGCTGGAGCGCCTGCAAGACCGGAGTGGTGAGCTCTAGTGTCTTCGCCTGCTCCCGGCTGACCAACTCCATTTTGATGTAGTACACGGTTCGCTGCGTAACTGGTTCATTGCCTCTACCCTGCGCGCCATAGTATCAGATCGCCAGGGTACACACCATGGCCTACACGATGCTCCGAAGTATCGCCAACGTGAAGTCGACGATATGACTGCGACCTTCGAAGAGCTTGCATGGCCGATGAAGTTGCTGTACTACGTCTTCGGGGTCATCGTATTCCTCGGCATTCCTCACACATACTTCCGTCGTGTCATGGATGTCGACCGAACACGCTTTGACGACGGCGTGAACGCTATGCGCTGGAAGGCGTTTTTGCACTCCTTGCTCAAGGAATGGAGCGACTCCAATCTGCTGGTGCGTCTCATGCGAGCCCACGTGACGAGAGTAAGATGCTCACAGTTTGCACAGGCGACCGTCTTAATCTCGTGCGTTAGGGCATGCAAATGCAGTTATCATTGCGACTTGCTCATATGTGATACTAGCGCGACCGTCGCGTTTCTTGCTCTCCCGGGACTGGAGGATAATTCACGTATGCTGGGGCTGTTTTCCGTTCTGCTCGCGATTGGAAGCGTTCTGGTCGGCATGTTCTTCGTCTGGAACCATCAACCGCGGGCCGAATCGTCTGCGGATGTCGGCGTACGTCTATAGTATCCGCCTCTGGCCCGCATGTACTGAAGCGTTACACAGCTCAACTACTTCCTTCAGGCCAAATACTTCACGGACTCTTCTGTCCCTCTGGCTTTCATTCTCTCGGTCCCAGTGGTCCTACTCCTATGGAGCTTCCTCTGCTTCATCACCGCCATTCTCGTCTTCGCGTTTCACGGCACCCAGCAGCGACTTGATCCTGCAGTTACGATCGAGTTCAGCAGAGCCACAAGTCCTACTACGCTAGCTATGTTCTGTATGGTCCTCGCTTGTGCCGCCTTCGCGTGGGTGTTCATGTGGCGTGTCTGGACTCGTCGTAGGAAGTCTCGAGGTGGTGCGCATCGGAACGATATGCCAGGGACAGTCTGGAAACTTCCTTCACTTCATCTCTTTCCTCGACGTCGTAAAGACTCTGGGCACAGACCTCTGGCGTCTTCCAACGTGCAAGGGCCTGTACAAGTACCATCAGCCGAAGCGAGCGACCCTACCTCACACGGCTCTCCTGAGAGGATAGCTCACATCCCGACAAGCAGCAGCACATATATCCAAGGATCAGCACCCATACCGGCTGCGCAGACAGAGCTTGCTCCTGCAGGAGCGGCAGGAGCGTATACGCACGTCCATTCACGTGCACCGCACGAGGACGTCATTCCTACTCCGTCGCGACGAAGCTCTCCAGCCCGTACTAGGCGGTCGCGGCCTGGCAGTATCGAAGGAGACTATAACATCGCCGACCTCTATCCGAGTCCTGACCTTAACGAGTTGCTTCCTGAAAAGCACTTCGCCAACGACGGGTCTCCAAGCGCTTCGAGACTCGTCGCTCGCCGGACGAGTAGTATCGCGCCTCGACAGGCTTTCCGGGCTCCTCGTGCGAAAAGCGACCTCGCTCGGAGGGCACGCGACTCGGCGTCGGCACGAGTAGAGGAAGCCGCCGAAACTAAACGTCGTAAGACTCAACTTCGTGCGTTTGCTGTAGGCAACTTGAATGTCCGCCAACCGAAGAAGAAGCCTCAGGCTGAAAGGACAACACGAGCCATGCGCGACCCATCAGCTGTACCACAGGCGCCTTCTCGCTACCAGCTGGCTCGTGCTGAATCATCGCATGGATATTTTCAGCCGCGGGACTCATCGTCTGACTCTACGACGGGCAACGCAACGTCAGATGAACGTTGGCAGTCCTCAGCAACCGGTCCGAGCGAAGGCGCACTGTTTGAAGCTATCAACATCGTCTCAGCTACTGTCAATGCTCCTCGACCACAGAGTCCGGCGCAGGAATATGTCGCCGCTGTGGCTCGGCGAGACCAGAACGTGGCTTCGAATCCTATGTCGCACGATCTGGCCTCGAAGGGCGCTCCGCATCTCCCAGCAATAGCACGACAACCTGCATTAGACTTTGATAACGCATTCCCGCACCCCCCGACGATATCTCGACCCACTTCTGTGCATAATCTCAAGGCGGCATCTACCACCGAGCCGTTGCCACGCCGTGCATCCTGGAACGACCTACGCTCAGCTACCTCTGGCAAAGGCGTAGGCAATAGGGACGTTTCTCACGTCCGCCGCTCAAGAACGAATGGGGATGCTTTCTTTAATGTGGCGAAGACGAGTTTCACAGCGTTTCGTAGAGTCGGACAAAAGTCTTCCGATCCTAGCAACCTTGTGTAAAATAGCTACGCATGATCCGGCCTGTACTTATATCTTGAAAAGAAGTGGACACGCGTAGGAAATTCTTACTCAGATTCGAGGCACGTGCGCGGGAGCCGGATTCGGATATCCGGTGGCTGAGCGCTGTTGGGACTGCGGAATCGCGCCTTGGCTCTCGCCTCTTCGCATGCATGAACCGTGCTGTCGCCGCAGTCTTCTTTGTGCTCCTAGCATGCGCTGAACGAACACCGATAACTCTCTCGTCGACGCTCCTCCACGACGGCGAGCAAGTCAGCATTCTCTCTGCGTCGCCGACCGCACACACGCTCTACGCTACACCTACCCGCGTCTTGCGTCCGCTGCGTCGTGGACTTCAACAACCTCTCGGCATAGACTGGGAAGAGGTCGACACACTCGCTCCAGATGTGGCAGACTTGGGCACGTTACAAGAGCTCGCAGCTATCGCCGGCAACGCGTACGCGCTGAACCCAGGGCGCAGCAAGAACTGGTACGACCTGCCCGACTACTGGAACGCGACGCTTCCGATCGGCGACTCGAGCGAGACGATGATGCGTGGCCACGTCTTCGTCGATACGCGCGATAATGCCACAGTCGTCATTAGTATCAAGGGGACTACTTTGCCCTTCACCGGTCCTACCAGCGGCGAGGATAGGAGGAACGATAACTTGATGTTCTCGTGCTGCTGTGCGCGTTCGAAGAGCGTTTGTGGGTGCTTCGGGAAGAAGTGGACTTGCGATACAAACTGCGTCGAGGATGCGCTTACCGAGGACACTCTATTCTACAACTTCGGCATTGTAAGCTCCCTCATTAGGTCGTCTTCGTCGAGCTCAACTAATTCTGTATTCGCAGAACCTCTTCAACAACGTAACCTACTTATTCCCGCAAGCGAGAATATGGCTTGTGGGTCACTCGCTAGGCGGTGCCCTCGCAGCGCTCCTGGGTGCGACGTTCGGTGCGCCAACAGTCGCTTTCGCGGCGCCTGGCGACCGTCTCGCAGCACAGCGTCTACATCTGCCCACCCACGCACCGATAACGCATGTTGTGCACACCGCGGACCCGATCCCGTATGGCGCCTGTACCATCTGCGCGCGCGCAGGCTTTGCGCTGGAGACGCGATGTCATCTGGGCAAGACGATCACGTTCGACAGCGTAGAACGGCTGGGTTGGAGCCAGGATCTTCGGCATCATCCTATACGCGTATTTGTTGATCAGGTGTTGCACGCGGGTGGGATGTGGAGGGATGTCGATGGGGTGGAACGTGAGGTCCCGCTTGCACGTGTAGAAGAGGACTGCGAGGTACGCGTTACATATTATGGAGCACCAGTATCCGATGCTCACTGTCTGCCCAGGACTGTTACAAGTGGACATTCGAGGACGCGTGAAGTTGCATGACGTTGACCAAGGCATTGTTGTACTGTACTATAGCATTGTAAGATTTATTGATGTACATCCACTGGGTGCAAGGCCAAAATCTGCAACCGCGGCTACTCGGGCTGACCGTGCACAGACTTTGCTAGTCACGGTAGGACATACACAAGGTCGCCAAAATGTGTGTACTTGGGCGGAGAACAAGTCACTCGCCGGGGTACATGGACGTCATGTACTCTCGGTGTTTATACGCGCGCACTCTGTACCACGCCATCTAAGCACTATGTTACCTACTTCAGCTCTGTACGACCGTGCCTCGCAAGTCTACGCACCGTCCGCCCAGCGGTACGCGCGGCTGTAGATACTGGACATTTGCCTTGCACCCAGTGATCCAGGACGCTACCCAGCTCCCTATTGCGTATTCTCGAATGTCCATGTCTCCAATGCACCCTTGCCGTCAAGAGTGATACCAGCGATGACCAATCGATGAGTGGCAGCGTCATACGCAAGGGCGTTCACTTTCGCCACTTTCGTTGTCTGAGCCGACCACGGGATGGTTACAGTCGTTCCCTCCGTTTGCGACTGTGTGACGGCAACGAGCTTGAGGACACCGTTGAGCGACGACATGAAGACCGAGCTCTCGTCACGGAATGCTCTGCAAAGCAGACTGTCAGAGCTTGATCTCCCGCATGTCATTTACTTACAAGCCAACGACAGGACCAGTCGCGACGGTGTGAAATGCGCCTTGCTGCTCGTCGAGGCCGTCCCATTTCTTCTTCTTGCCTAGCCCCTTGACGCCGCCCGAGCCGATCCACACTCGTCCATCAGCGAGGCCGCAAGCGATGCGCCCGTCGGGGGAGACGTCCAATGAGTGTATGAACGGGGGTACCGCGCCAGTATCTGCTGGAGAGGTGCCGCCGCTCAAGTCGAGCGATGAAAGGAAGGAACCGAGCAGAAAGTCGGTGTGTAGTAATGTGCAGTCGTAGCCTCCCGATACAACTGCATACACGGTTAGCAGAGCCGTCATGTGGCGTATTGGGGAGGTTGAACGAACGTTCTCGTGGTCGATTCGGGATGAAGGCGAGAGGACTCGATACGCTCTTATGCTGGGGCTTGAGGAACTTGACTTCCTGCGTGGACAACTCGTACGTGCCTATTCGGCCGTCGTCGCATGTGAAGGCGAGGTGCGTTTTGTTCAAGGCGATCTGGGGTTTACGACAGTCAGACACACCGACACGTTGTCGGCAACGGCGAAGACCACCTCATTAAGGACGTTCTCGTCGTCGTTCAATACCCGCTTCTGTACAGTCGCATCTTCACGTTTCAGAACGAGCGTTTCCGTATTAATGTCAAAGGCGTATATCTGGAGTCGGCGTCATTCAACGCGTACGAGTGCGATGTGATGTGCCGGCTCACGTGCTGGCCTGACGCGATCCATATAACGTCGCTCGCAGGCACGAACGCGAGAGAGGAGACTTCGTCGCCAAAAGCTCGAATAGCCTTGTGAACTCTAGTCTCTGAAACGCGATATAGTCGCACTGAACCGTCCTCTGTTCAGGCTTAAGCAGATTGATTCGGGGGCGTGAAACGGGTTGGAGCGTGCCTGAGCCCGCCGCGATGAGCTCGCCAGACATCGCAAGCGCAGTGAACGGCGCCGGTCCATGTAGCGGCTCGCCAGCTGTGCCTATAAGCATTGTTAGGTTTCAGGAGGAAAGAGTCAAAGACCAGATCGGCTGTTTCCTGTGGACGTCACGCGTCTTGGCTCTGCCCACCCCCTGACGTCTTTGGACTTGCGATGCTGGGCTCGCAGGTGCGACGGCTCTTCTCGGGCAGCAAGAAAGCTCCCAAGGCAGCGGAATCCGAGGCTCCAGCGTCGCCAGACATCGCGGCGGCCGTGGTCCACGTGCCGAGCATTCCGCCAAAGCTCACGGTCCCGGCAGCGCCGCATCCCACGCCTTACGAGCGAATTGCTATCCTCTCGTCTCCAGACGGTCTCTTGCTTCGCCCAGACGTGTCCAAGGCCGAATCCCATGTTCTCGTGCGCTGGGGAAAGGCTGCATCCGTCGAATCAGTCCAAGGAGATGTCTCCGTTGCCGTCGACGACGCGGCCATCGTGTACGGCATCGTCGGCCTGTTACGGCTGTTCACCAGTGAGTTCAGCGTCTGCCTCGCTGCACGCCGCATACTTAACGACCGTTGCAGCTTCTTACCTGCTCGTCATTGATGCACGAACGACCGTGGGCAACTGTGCGTTCAGCATTCGCTTCCGTGTAGCTACTTAAACCCCACAGTGCTGGACGAGAACCACGTCGTCTACGGTGTTAAGCACATAGCTGCTATTCCTCTCGACGAAGAACGCGCGACGACGGTTCTCAACGCGATTCGCTCGACGAACGCCGCAGAACGCGCGAGTGTCGCTGCTTTATCCGCCGAGCTTTCAGAAGCACTACCGGACGATGCTATCGAGGTGCCCGAGATTGACGTTGAAGAGGCTGTCGCCGAGGATTCCGAGGAGCGCAAATCTACGCACGTCCGCTTCGTATCCGCTGTCGAGGTCATACGCGAGCAACGTCCGCAATTGAGCGTCCAGCGTCCGCCGTCGCCTGTTCCGTCGCCATCATCCTCTGCCGCGTCGTCCGGGCGCAACAGCCCAACATCACCCGTGACGAGCGCGCTCGCAGCGCGTCTCTCCTTCTGGGATCGCGTGTACAAACGCGGCTTGCCGCTCTCATCCGCTGCGGCGGAGCAGATCAAACAGAACATCGAGAACAACGTGCCCGTGACGGACTCTCTCGACAAGCTTCTCCAGGCGCAGTACGAGAACGACAAGGAACCGCAGGAGGCGCTCGCGACGATCGCTGCCGCCACGCCTACACCATCTGTAGATGACCAGAACCGCGAGTTGGAGAACAAGGTCGTGCGCGAGACTGTGCGGCTGTATTCTAAAGGCGGGATGTACTTTGCTTACGGCTTCGACATCACCACTCCCCTGCAACGGAAACGCCAAGCGGTCGCGCGGAATCGCAAGCACGCATCCCTCCTGAACGACCTGGACGTAGGTCCTGGCGAACACGAGGAGGAGGAGATCGATGTTTTGTGCGAGCCGCAGGCTACCCTGCCCTTGTGGCGTCGCGCGGACAAGAAGTTTTGGTGGAACAGCAGTATGGTGCAGGCGTTCGTTGATGCCGGCGTGCATCCGTACGTGCTGCCCATTATGCAAGGATACTTCCAGATGTCTACATTCAGCGTACCCGCACCCGACGCGGAGAGGAAGGAGCCTACGGAGACCTCGACGGAGGAGGCGGCTGCAGAGGTGGCAGAGGCTGTAACGGAGCCCACTGCGAACGCGCCTGCTACTGAGGAGGAGGAACCGGACAAGACGGTCGCGGTGGACTACATTATCGTGTCCAGACGCTCGAGAGACCGTGCTGGGCTGCGCTACCAGCGAAGAGGGATTGACGACGATGCGAATGTCGCAAACTTCGTCGAGACAGAGGCTATTGTCCGCATAAGGGTGAGTCTATTCCCCTCCTTCGCACACCGACCGAGGTTCTGATGTTTATATGTGCAGCGCGACGACACAGACAACGTCTTCAGCTACACGCAGATCCGTGGTTCAAGTGCGTCGATGTTCTCATCCTTTTCTCGGTCATGTCCACTGACGTTGCGTTTAGTACCACTGTACTGGTCGCAGCCGGGCTACAGCCTCAAACCCGCACCGCAACTCTCGCCCGACCGGACGCACGCACAGAACCTGGACGCGGTGAAGCGGCATTTGGAGCGGACGATCAAGACGTACGGCCCGCATACCATCGTCAACTTGGCGGAGCAGCATGGCAAGGAGGGAGCGGTGACGAAGGCGTATGGTGATTATGTTGGCGAGATGGGCAGTGATGATGTTCGGTGCGTTCTTCTGACATTTCGCTCGTGGTAATGCTAATACTTACTCTCGTGGTGGCAGATATGTTGAGTTCGTGCATCTTGCGGGAGCTTACTTCTAGCGGCTGACGGGGACTGCAGATATGACTTCCATGCGGAAACCAAAGGCATGAAGTACGTTGGCCTCGGTTATGTCGTCTTATCAACTCCTGACGTTCGGGCCATAGATATGAGAACATACAACAGCTCATCACGCAACTCGACCGCGCCTTCGAATCGCAAGGGTTCTTCTGGGTGTCCAACAAGACTGCGCTTTCCGAGCAGAAAGGCGTGTTTCGCGTCAACTGCATCGACTGCCTCGATCGGACGAACGTCGTACAGGTATGCCTCATACGCTGTGCCTCTCACGCACACGTTATTGATGCGCTACAATAGTCGGCCTTTGCTCGCTTCGCTCTGCACAGACAGCTTGAGGCATTAGCTCTGTTGAATGTTAGCGAAGCCGGGAAGACGGACGCGGATGTTATCTTCAACGACGTTTGGGCGAATAACGGTGATGCTATCAGCCAAGCATAGTACGCGAGCCCTCTGTACCCCGGACGAGCGTAGTGCTCACGATGCCCACTACAGTGCCGGCACGTCTGCGTTGAAGGGCGATTACACGCGCACTGGCAAACGCGACATAACGGGCATGCTGCACGATGGTGTCAACTCCCTTGCTCGGTGCGTAGTCTGCGTCCTCCCCCCTTCCGAACACGAGAGCTCACCCTATTCACGATATAGTGTCTACTCGTCGTCGTTCTCCGACTGGTTCTCGCAGGCTGTGATCGATTATGCCCTTGGCAATCGCACGCTCTCCGTCTTCACGGAGTTCCTGCGCAACCTTGCGTCGACAGACCCACGCGAGCTCCTGCGGATCAGCAAAGTCCGCGATGCGGCCATTGAGACGTGTACCGCGCGCGTGCTCAACGAGGGCGAACGTTTATTGTCGGGGTGGACTTTGTTCTCGCCTGTGGATCTAAATACGAGAATGAGCGACCGCTTCGAGGAGAAGGTAGTCCTTTTGGTATGTCGCTCTGCTGCGTACAATGTGTTTGCTCTGGCTGACGCTCTGTGTAGACCGCGAAGGCACTTTACGTTGTCAGCTACGACTACAACCTCGAGAAGGTCAAGATGTTCACCAGGATTCCGTTGGGTGACATTGTTGGCCTGCGGAAAGGTGCGCGCATTTAGCAGCGTTGTAACGGCCGGTATTGATACTAGCACAGGACCGTACATCCTTTCTGCTCTCGATGAAACCAGCCGGGACCCTACGCAGAACTATGGCTTGATGGTCGCGTACTTGCCTACCCGACAGGACACCCGTGTGTCCAGCTACTCCATACGCAATAGCGTTGACACCGCGGCGAAGTCCCCGACAACGTCGCCAGCAGCGTCGCCAGTTGCGCCACGCTTCTCGCGCAAGGCGACACGAAGACCGACGCTCATGGGTCAAGGAGCACACGTACTGTCACGGATGTTGACGAATGTCGCCCTGGGCACCAACAATACCGATGTCATGTCCGTCGCATTCAAGGCGTTACCTGTCGATACTTCCAAGGAGCGGCGAGGGTCTACGTTGGCCGGCGTGCCACTGAAGGAGCCCTCGAACTGCTTGGACGCCGTGAACAACATCGTGGACGCAATCAATTCCGCATGCACAGACGTAGGCGCTGTGCATTCTGAATTTATCGTCGAGAAGGACATCGTGAGGTAAGGAGACGCCTTTCTTTGCTAAGCAGACGGACGATTCTGATCGAGTTGACAGTCTCGCGGAGGCGCAGAGCACAACGAGCATGTACGCGAAGCTCGAGTACGGCGTCAAGCGTCTGCTGTGGTTAGGACGGTAACGACACTGGACAGTCATCCTCATGAACGAACTTTGGTGCTTTGGATTCTGGGACCCCGTTTTGCATCGGCATTGGCATTCACGTATTGCATGCACATGTTCACGCACTAAGTTATGCGTGCGCTCGACCATACCTACTAGTAATCTTACGACCTTGCATGATCCATGATTGAGCAGGATTGTCCTCTATTGTGCGCGCGGTGCGGAGCCAGTTCTTCCTACAGCAACCGCTGAAGCACGGGACGTACGGTCTGGCGTCCCCCGTATGCCGGGCGGGCGTCCGGGGACCTGATAAAGGCCCCACCGTGGATCGCTGCTGGGCCAAGCCTTGTAGGTCTTGCTTCCTGTCAACATGCAGGCTGCTACAGTGTCGACGTCCTCTGCCCCGCTCAACGAGCTGCCGCCTTGGTGCGCGACGCTCCAGGAAGCCAAGGCTCGCAAAGGTACGGTGTCCTTCACTCATCGCGTTTGATCATGATGCGTCCTAACGTATACCTGAAGGTTTAAGCTTTGAACAGATTGCTAAGGAACTGGGCCGCAACGAAAGTTGGTCACATTGACATCGTTCGCGGGCGGAAGCATCTTATCCTCGTCGTAGTCTGGGTCGCTTCGGTCTTCCTTGCGCAGGCAAGTACTATGATTTTCCACGCTATTCGCATTTCTCATCGCAACTCAGGCCAAACCGACTCCTGCAGACATCGAAGCTCTTGAGAAAGTACTCGGTCTTGAGTCCAATGCACTCGCGGCTCAGGCGGGCTCGCACTGGTGGCCAGAGCGCGGCATTGGTCCAGCTGTTCCCACGGACCCCCTTCTTTACCGGCTGTACGAGGTGCGTGGTTTCGGCTCGTGGTGTCAGGTAATGAGCCTGATGTGCGGCGGCAGGGTGTTCTCGTCTATGGCCATCCCATCAAGGCTGTCATTCACGAGAAGTTCGGGTACGTTACCACGTTCGTGTGCAGCGAGCGTGAGCTTATTTATGACTGCCTAGTGACGGTATCATGTCAATGATTGACTGCAAGGTCGACGTTCAACGCAAGGCTGACCCGAAGGGAGACCGCGTCGTTCTGACATTCGAGTACGTGTGTGTTTGCGGCGCTATGACGAATCAACTCAACGCATCCTCAGTGGCAAGTTCTTGCCGTACGTCCCATGGTAGAGTCTCTCCGTCGTATAACTGTGTACACTATGGCGAATCAACGCGCGGTTCCTACTCGATTTATCCGGACTGGTCGAATCAGAGAAGGTACACGCAAGTACACAATATGCATCCGAATCGTATCCGAACGACAGAGCAGGGAGTTTCGGGACGAGTCGATTACGACCTCAGGGTGGACGCAGGCTCAACCTAAGGCGGCCACTGCTACGATGATCAGAGCTATCGAGACCCGCCGTTCCGTCAGCGCGGCCGACCACAATTTGAGATTGTTGTAAACAAGGTACACGCACAAGCCGAGGTTTCTGGAGCATGGCGAATAGATTTCTTTGCGACTTCATATGTGGAAGTCTATGGCCCTAATGAGCATAAGGCATTCAGCCCCCGCGATCTTGCACTATACTCTTCCTCGTCTTTGGTTACTTGAAACCAGGATCAGCAGAAGATGCGGCTCGAGTCACTTGAGAACTTACATAGCACTTCTCCTTGAGCCTCTCGCTCCTGTCGCCGCGCGCGTGTTCGTTCCTTCCTCACACTCGAAAGCGCATCCTGGAAATCCCACCACAGGGACTTGGTAGTCCTCATAATGAACAAGGGCGAGCTGAAATCCGGCGGCAACCACAATAAAGGTGCGCGTGACGTCGTCCCTCTGACGAACATCCATCGAGTCGTTGCTAGGTATGCGCCTCGAAAAGCCGAAAGCAGGGCAGGCAACTTGGCTCCGACGTTCCAATGTACTGGCAATATGGGGGTCCTTTGTGGATACTTTCGGAGCCCCGAAGCTCGATATGTGCGAGGAGGACGGACTCGGCGTGGGCGGTGACATCCCTCACGTTGACAGGTTCCAGGCAACGACGCAGCGGTTGAAGGACAGCTGAAGTAAAGTCGGCGTCGAAGTTCGGCTCGGGATTGCTCATCATCGAGTCGATGTAAGATTCAGCGGCTTGTTTTCGCAGCTGGGGAATATCGGCGTTCACGAGAGTTGGCCTGCTACATGACGGAATTGGTACCACGCGGAAGTCTAGGTTGGCCAGCGAGGTGAACTGTGCTGGAGAACCGAAAGCGAAAAGGCACTCGACTGCAGAGCTTAGCCATACGATACTGTAGATCTCTGCCGCGATATTTGGAGTACCCGGAGCTACAAAGGACAAGAGGATGAGCAGTCGAACCCCCGTATGGACTCGAGGCGGACTAACCGAACTCGCAGAAGCTCTCCAGAGCACTGAGTACATCCTTTCCCGCGAGAAGTTTGTGTAACGCGACAGACGTGTCGTGAACCGTTACTATTGAAGGTACTTCGTCGTTATGGTTGTCGAGTACAGTCGCGCGGACTGTCTCCACAAGAGCACGGATGCTGTTGAAGGTCGCCGTCACGTCTTCCGAGAGTCCCGCCCTCGAGCCGTTGCCATTGTACATGGTCATGCTGTCCAGCGCTTGAGTAATTACCGGAGCCTTGGAAGCAAGCCGTTGGTGAAGTGCTGGCCACGCGAACGAGTACAATTCGACAATGAACTTGGAGCGGGGGTCCCCAGCGAGAAGACGCATCTGAGACCAGACATGTTCCAAACGCCGCACGATGTTGTCCGGAACCCCGGCGGCCAGGTTAGACGCGACGAGGAGTCCTTCGACCTCGTGCGTCACAGCAAAGGCAGAATCAGGCTCTGGAACACAAATGGCCGCGAGTGCGTCAAGGACTTGGCTCGTGATGGAATCGACGCTGCACCAGGATGGTGTTTCGTCCAGTTGAAGATGCCTTCCGTTATGCTTCAAGTTGTGGGCAAAGAAGGGACGCAGTATACCGCAGCTACGGCAGTGTGTAGTTCCTCGAACCGGCGTGCTTGCGTGCTTCCAGTCACCCATGGCAGGTCGACCGGCGGAACCCGAAAAATCTCCAGCCACTTTCTTGACGCGACATGGCGACCGCATTCAAAGCCGCGCGCGCCGCCGAAAAGAAGCGCAAACTCGCGTCTGACGACGACGACGACGAGACTAGCACCGGCCCTACGCCCGCGAAAAAGCCAAAATTGCGCAACAAGCAGCGCGTGCTCCTGCTCAGCTCGCGCGGCGTCACGTCGCGCATGCGCCATCTTATGGCAGACCTCGCCGTTCTCATGCCGCACGCAAAGAAAGGTTTCGCATTCTGTATTCTGTGTCTTGCGGGGTTATCGCTCATGCTGTTTGTTAGACGCCAAGCTCGATGCGAAAAACCAACTACGACTCCTGCCCGAGCTCGCAGACCTGCACTCGTGCAACAACACGCTCTACTTCGAGGCCCGTCGTCATTCCGACCTCTACATGTGGGCTGCGAAAACGCCCAACGGGCCTTCGATAAAACTGCACGTCCAGAACGCGCATACCATGGACGAGCTCAAGATGCGCGGGAATTGTCTTAAAGGCTCGAGACCGGTCTTGAGTTTCGGCTCAGAGTTCGACGCGAGCGAGTGGGGACGGCTTGCGAAGGAGGTGTTCACGCATGTGTTTGGCGTGCCGCCTGGTGCGAGGAGGGCGAAGCCGTTCGTGGACCATATTCTTTCGTTCTCGATACTCGATGGGAAGATCTGGTTTAGGAATTTCCAGGTGCGCAATGTTATGTTCTCTCTTCCAATCCTCATAGTTCGATTCCTGACGTTCTATGTGTCGCAGATACTGGAGAAGGACCCGACGGCGACGGAGAAGGATAAAGGCAAAGGGAAAGGAAAAGGCAAGGAGGGCACCGGCGACGGAATGACGCTCGTCGAGATCGGTCCCCGTTTCGTCCTCACGCCCATTCGCATCTTCGAGGGCGCATTCTCCGGCGCGACCGTCTTCTCCAACCCAGGTCCGTCCTCATCTCGTCCCATCCTCGCGCAACTGCTGATTTCCTGTAGAATTCGTCTCCCCCGCGGCTGCACGCTCTCTCGCGCGCCGCACGGCAGGCGACAAGTATACGGCGCGCAAAGTCGCGCAGGCCGAGCGCGAGGGACGCGAGGAGGACCGGCGCGTCGAAGAGGACCCGCTTTCGATGCGTAAGGTGTTTGCCTGAGCATTTTCTCCACTCTATACAGGTCGTGCGCTGCGGCCGTGCAGAATACATCGACGAGACAACCCCAAGAAGCGACGCTGTGCACACGGATACGACAGACTTCACAACAGGGACCGTAACCGCTGCAAGTCCAACGTCGTAAATCCTGTCAACTGAGACGGGTGCCTTGCCGATCTAGTAAACTCTCGTCCAATACACTAAGTATTACTTCGACACGTGCGAAGGGTCACCCCTATCAGTATCGCTGAATTAGCGACCGTGGAGGCTGGTGCCTGTGATTTCACATTCCGCGCGACGTCGACGCCCACTGCTCGCGAGGGCTGTGAACGTCGAAGCGTCGACAACACTGCCCACTGACACGAAAGACGTCTGCACGCGGGCAAATGACACTCAATCGCCCCGAGACTGGCTGGATGCCGCGACCGCGCCATCAAACATCAGACGAGCGCGGCGGGTGCTGTCAGAAGCCCGGGGGATGCGAGTCGGCTCGTCAAGACGACAACCTGCGTGGTCTGAAACGTACGGGAGAGAGAGCATGTTCAGTACGGAGTATAAAAGCCGCGGATGTGTGTGTGGGGATCCCATAAAATGGCCAGCAAGCAAGCAAGCAGAGTAGACGACACGGCACAAGCAACACAAAAGGCAAAGTAGGGGAAGGCAGCAGCACAGGGTACGGCGGGGTGGGTAGAAGGGAACGAGCGTATAGGTGGGTTGGGATAGGTGGAGGGGGGTAGGAAAGGACTATATGGCAAATGCAGAGACCAGACGTAAAAGGAGATAGAACAGAGGGCGGCACGGGGCGAGACGGGGGAAAGAGCCAAGGACTACATCTACATGACGATGCATTGGCACTTTTGCGGCGGCGCGTACGGGTCCTCGTTCTTCCCGACGGGTCCCCAGACCGAGGGCACCTGGGAGCGGAGTGAGTGCCACGCAACGTTGCGTGCGTGGGTGATAGTACGCACGAGATGGTCCTTTGTCGTTTTGCAGTAGCGTATAAGGCTGGAGATGGGCGTGTAAGTACGGGGTGATGGGATGGAGTGGGTGGGTGGGACGTGCCTGGCGGAGGCCTCTGATACGCGCATGCGGGGACGTGCGAGGTCTTCTCTGAGACGGATGTTGTGCTCAGTCAAGCGACGGAGCTTGAGCTCGGACATGGACTGCTTGTGCGGGCGGGCGCTCATCGTGTCGTGCGGGCTGCCTGGCTGATGGGACGAAGGTGCGCGAACAGTGAACGCTGCGCCCTGGAGGCTGGATATAAGTCCGGTGCGTAGGCAGGGAGCGGGGTGTCCAGGCACGGACCTTTTGAGCGCTGGGCGGGAGAGAAGAGAGGAGAGGGAAGAGAGCGGCGGAGTTGCAAGTTGCCCTCCCGGTTGCCATACTCTGGTCCCGCTCACACCATGCCATCCAGACTACTGCTAGCCCCTCTCCGCACAACATGTGGGCCTGGATTCCCCCCTTTCTCTCACCACGCACTTACTCGCTTCGCAGCCGACGATAGCGACGTGGCGAGCGTCGACAGCGACTGGGAGCAGGGCCGCACCCTCGTCCCGCCCGAGGACGACGAAGACCGCGCGTGAGTGCAGTCTGGACACCTGAGATACGCTTACGGTTCCTTGCAGGGAGGCGGAGGAAGAGGCATACATGGCTCATCTCGCAGACTCCATCGCCGGTACGAACTCAAACCCGCCCGTCTAATCCAATCCGCAACCGCGTCCTCAGGTCCCTTCGAGCGCAAGAACGCAGAACACAAACGTCTCACGCTCGCGGCGCTCGAGCCCGCACTCGACTTCGTAGCAGCATCCCACGCACATCTCGCACTCCACGCCGACAAACCTTTCCTGTGCGTCCCACACCCAGCTCTCTCCCAATACAGCATCGAATATGCACGTGAAGGACCGGCCTCAAGACGTTCAACGACGCCTCAGGCGCTGTGCACGGCAACGTCGCACAGACTAAAGAATCACTCACCTCCACAGCGGCAAGCACACACGCCGAACTCTCCACCCTCCTCACAAAGCTGCACGCGCTGTACAAGAAACGCAAGACCCTCGTCGACGAGTTCACCGTCCACGTCGCCGCGGCAGGTAACTGACCTTGGTTTTGCTGCTCTCCTCCACCTCTGTCTTCCGGGTGGAACACTCTCCTCATTCAAAGCGTAACAGGTGACGCAGCCCTCGCGGACCTCGACCTGCTCGACGCCGACATCGACAAGGCGGAGCAAGACGCCGAGAAGCGCGAGAAGGAAGTCATGAAGAAGAACGCGAAGGACAATACTGCGGGAGGCGTGGCAAAGTTCAAGGCGCTCCTCAACGGCTGAACAGGTCTCTTTGCTCTGTGCTCTCTGGTTCTGCTGGTCATCGTTGCTCTCTTGCTCTCTGCTCTGCTGCTCTCCGTGTACCGATACAAGACCAAGCCGCTCTACTACTCTTTGAATCAAAGCTTACTTCACCCATACGTTCTCGTATTTCGTGCACCCCTCATGAAAGAACCCGCATCAAGTATGCAGTGAGTATAGTAAATCTACATGTACAGTGCACATAAGATACACCCCACGCCCTTCAATCCCCTACTCAAACAAACCCCTCAACCGCTCACACAACGCCTGGTCCCCAAGACTCTGCACCCACACCCACCTCGCCGCGCTCTCCTCAGCGTCCGCATCGAAAAACCCACGCTCAGACGAATACCCGCCCCACCGCACGACCTCGCGCACGACGTCCTTGTCCCCCTGAACCACCAACGCCTTGAGCAGCTTCTCCCTCCGCCGCCTCCAGACGTTCGCCGCCACATGATGCACGCACATCGTCCTCACAAACTCCCTCGTCCCCTTCACCAACGCCCCGAGCATCCCGCCCAGAACCTCCGCGTCCTCTTCCACCGGCTCTAGAAACTCCCCTGGGTCGTCGGCGAGTACGTTCGGTAACGATACGGTAAGCGTCTTGAGCGTCGCGCTGGATTCGACGAAGAGGAGTTTACGGTAATCTGCGGCGTAGCGCGTGGCGAGCGGCGGGAGTAGTAAAGTCGCAAACAAGGGATGACCGAATGAGATGGCGTCGTACAGCGCCACCAGGTCCGTATAGAACTGGTAGAACGGCGTGCCTGGGGCAAGTGAACGCGCCGCGACGTCTTCAAGCGACAGTGTAGAGGATGAGCGGGAGCCGGACCCGAGCGCTAGCGTGAACGGCCGCAACAAATCGCGCATCCGGCGTTCTACGAGCGCGTCGCGGAATACCTCCTCCTCGTGATCGTGCGTGGCGTCTTGCCCATGTTCGAGCATGAACACGCGCATGCACGCAAAGACCGCTTCTGCGCGACTCATTATCCCCGACCCAGAGATCCGCGCGAGGAGGAAACACCCTCGGACGATATCCGTCTCCGTCGCGTCCCAGCCTGGCGGTAGACTCTTAAACACTGCTGAAGAGCCGGAATGCAAGAGATCGTTGAGCGGCCAGAATGGCCAGTCCGCGCCTCCCTTCGTCAGAGGTTCGAGAGTTGGAGAAGTGATCTGTGTGGTGCAAGATTTGATGGATGCGGGGGTGGGTGTGAGTGGCGCTAGGACTTTGGAGGAGGGACGGAGAGCGTGTAGGAGGAACGGCTCGAGGTCGCGTAAAGCCTGGATCTCGGGCGGCGAGACCTCGAGGTTGAGCGATGCGAAAAGTTCAGGGGCCGTCGCTGTCTTGAGCAGCGCACACAGTACAGAGCCCGCGTTCTCTTCGTCGCCGGGCATGAGCCTGCTGAACACCAGCGCGGACGCCGCAACGTGTTCCGTCGGAGAGAACAATCCTCCTGCCGCATGCAACGCAAGCAGGGACCGAAGTAACGCAGTCACCGGCCGCAGGAATGCAGTTTCGTACGGATGAAGGTTGATGTGCTTCGTGAGCCAGGACCAGTTCGACGCGACGCTCTGGAGAAGCTTCGTAACCTCTACATCTGCCGCAAAAGCCTGGACGAGCGGTCCCACTCCCTGTCCGGCCTTAGTGGTTGCGAGCGCCAGCCGAACCGCTTGGTGCACCGTATAGGAATGGTCTGCCACCTTCACCATGAGCGCCGTCGCATCCGACACCTCTACCGCCCCGAGTCGGTGCCAAAGCTCCGATAACTGGTATACCGCGTCACGAAGACCAATGAAGCTCTCCAGATTCTCGAACACCTCGAGGACGAGATCCTTCTCCGCCTCGCCCCCGCGCGGGCTATTGACCTTGCACCCCTCGAGCCACGCCGCAGTTGCAGCCCACAAGTCTGCATGGACCATGGCCGGTACATCTGCAGTCGTATTGGCCAGCGACTGTCGCAGAGCGAGGAGATCGCGGCCCCAGTCCCAGCCCGTCACCTGCGACCAAAGCAGATCATGCTCAGGCGTCGTCTGGTGCGGGTCCGTCGCGCAGACGATCCACGTCTCCGTAAGCCGCAAATACGCGCGCAAGAGGTTCCAATGACTGCGAACGCCGGTTATCATCAGTCAAGCTATGGATGTAAAAGAGAGAGATGACATTACCTCTGCTGTGCAGTTCTGTCTCTTGAACTCAGGAGAGGGAGCCCAGAATCTAGAGTGGAGAGTATTCGCCCGAAGTACTCTGCTGCGGTACCCGCAACGTGGGAGTAGAGGCCGTATCGACCTAGACCCTCGTAGAACCGCAGCGTCTCCGCGGCTAGCTCGAAGTCGAGAGGCGAACAGCCGGCGTCAAGCGTGACGATGTACCTCAAGAGCGTGTCGCCGGTCTCGGTCAGTGCCTGCGCATGCTCGCGACTCGACGCCGCGAGGGTGCGGAGGACGGATAGCGCCAGTGGATTTGGTGGCACCGGAAGACCAGCGTGCGACATCGCACCGTGGCGTACGGGAAGGAATAAGCGCGTAACGGCCTGGACGAGCTCCTCAAATGCCATGATCTCCTTGCATATCTCGAGCGAATGCCGCGCCAGTCGGGAAAGGATGGAGAGCAACTGATCGAGGGACTCCGCTGGCAGCGCCGGATGTGTGAACTGCGCGTGCATGTGCGCCAATATCGTGGGTACCGGCAGCGCAGAAAGGGCTGCAGGCACAGACTCCGATTCAGCACGACTGGGGATGTGAAGCCAGACATCTGGGATGGCGAGTGCGTCCTTATCCCACCCGACCAGCCCTTCCCACAAAACGTCTACAGCTCGCACTCCCAAGCTTCCGTGTTCCCCCATCGCAGAAATGGCGGCGTCTAGTATGCGCTCGCGAACCTGGTCGCGGGTTCCACCAAGATCGTAAGCCGAAAGCTCGTCCCGCGCGAGCTGCCGCGTGATGCTGCAGAGAACGCCGAACATAGTTGTCCGCTGAGCAGGGACAGTCGAGCGAGAGAGCAATAACAAGTCGTCGACTGTATAGCCCGCGCGCGTTCCTTGTGCATGATGATGCAGCCCAAGATGGGACGGCAACGTCTCGACCAGCTCGAGCGGTATCGGCTTGCCCTGCAGGTCGAATCGCGGCGTATTGTCCTCATAGCCTGCCCCTTCCGGCTGCTTGAGCCACGCAAGCGAAGGGTTGTCGATCGGCTCGTTGGGAAAATACCGCGTGCGGATGGCTTCAGTGTCGTCTTCCGCTCGAGGTGAAGATACGTCCATCGGGTCGTCGTCCGTGATGACAGGTTCGGAGGACATGACCACATGGTTCAGCATTTGGACCGACACGCCCGCGTCCTCGGCTGTTGCAGGGGTAAGGAGACCAAGAACGCGCCGCGGCGAAGAAGGCTGCGATTCATACACGTGGATGTCGTGTGGCTGCACATCCGCAAAGCTGACTTTGCGAGACGCAGATCGAGGTGTGCTGACGCCGCTGCGGAGTGCTGATCGAGTGGGAGTGACTGGTCGCGATAATGGAGTTGGTGTGGACGGCCGAGACCCCACTGGCGTAATTTGCATATCTGCTATACGACAAGTCAGACCGACATTCTTGCACGTGTCTCCTCTTACCTTGCGATTCTGCCGCGTTTGACGCGTCGTTCTGCTGTGTGTCAACGGACAACGGTGCGTCTGCAGGCTGGTGGGAGGCTACGACGCGTCAGACGCGTCGAAGTCATGGGTGGCTGAAAACGCGTGCCTGCAGCCTGTTGTCTCGCTCTCGCGGCCTGAGCTCGTCTCAACAAGTCTCCCACACCATCGCCAAGGGTGTCGAATATCTCCGAAATAGCTCGTTGGCGCTCTTCATCGGTCATGTTCTCGACAGTCGCTGTATTCTGCTGACTGATATCCGTACGCCAGTCCTCGGCGTCGCCAGTAGCCGCCAGGGCTTTCAGTGACGACAATCCTGGTGGTATGCGGGGACTGGTGGAATGAACCACTGGCACAGACGTAGGTCTGCTTGTAGCTGCCTCGGATTTGGTCTGTCGTGCACGAGCAAACGCGCTTTGCGAGCGATGTTGCGCGACGGGGAAGCCACGCGCCGAAGACGATGTAGACGGCGCAGAGGGGGCTACAGGTGCAGCTTTGTTGGGTTTTCGCTCGACGATGCTGCCAATGAGATTCCCAGACATCGTGGTCGAAAGCAAGAGGTGTGGCGCATACGGTGTTTTCCGAACTTCTCTTGCTTTCTCCCACGATGTATCCAATATCTGGACACCCATACTATGCGCTATATCGAGTCGCTCTTGAGCAGACTTCGAACTCGCTTAATCTTGGGGAAGCGGTCAACGCTTGCAGTAACCTTACCTGCCTGCAGCCGTCATTTGCACCTCCACTTGATTCCCGCCACTGGCGTGCCTACTCTAAGACCTCGCGCCACGTGAGGCATAAGCGTAGGACGATTTACTAATACTTACAGCAGTCCAATGATACGAGAAAGCCGCTCAGGAAACAATATGCAGCCTGCCGGCTCGACGTCGTTCCTCCCATAACCGGGAAAGCTCTCCTTCAGAATGATGTTTGCTCCCTCGTTTCCCCGCTCAAATGCCACGGTCCTGGCTAGTTCCTCGGCACGATGGTGCAATCGTGTTTCGATAGGCGCTTTGGGGGACCCTCTTCGCTGTCAGCAACCTTCGGAATTCTCGCGCTGTCTGTGTCGTGGGTGCTCCGGACTTCGCCTCGTGGCATTTTACCATTCCTCTCCCACCAATGGCTAGCTATGTCGCGGCTCCCTCGTATGCGGCGAGTCTGGCTAGGACCTCTACTGAGGAAAAGTCGGTTGTCTCGAGCACCGGCGCACAGGCCGACGCTCGCGATCTCCCAGTGCTCGATGCTGCGGATCGCGGGGACCACGTAGAAGTACCTATCCAGTGCGTTGAATACCTTTCGCGAGTGAGAAGAGTTCGAGTTAATATGCCATCGCAGTGATCTTCAGATGCCCTACGAGCATTGGATGCCGTGGACGGCTGAGCGGCCTGGCCATAACGCTTACCCATCGACGAAGTCATCAATCCGCGAAAGGTCCGCCATCGCTTGAAGTTAGCTTTCTATGTATCTCAGTTGCTGCATCAGGCCCGACTCTATCGCGGATGCGGAGATTCCTGAGGGTTGGATGGTTCGCTCGCACTTACATATGTACGCTCTCCGAGCCGCCAGGCTAACTCACACCTACGCATAGATGCACATCCATCCCAACGGCTCGATATACTACGAAAAGAAGGACGACAAGATCACGTCGAACTTTGATCTGCGTCGCACTGCGCAGGAACACGACTACTTCGTGAAAAAGCTCAAAACATCGCGAGCGTACGACTATCGCCAGGACCACTGGTGGGTCAACCTCACACGGCGCGATGGAGAGACGGGCTTCATTTGGATCGATCATACCACGATGTCTGCAAGTACGCTCAACCAAGACCCGTCGGATTTCAAGAGGGACATGGACCGAGACGATATCGTCTCTCGTGCGTTCATAGCTCTCGGTACTTTCCACTGGATTGCGGACTGATCGTGCTCTATGACAGGACTTGAGCGGCACGGGAGGTATTGGACGTATGTCCAAGGCCATCCGAATCACTTCGGTGACCTCCCCAACAGCGCATATCGCGAGGCATATGACGCCCTATCGTGGTGCTACGCTGATCGCTTGCTCTTCAAACACACGAACGCAACATTCTCGAAGGAGGACAGCAAAGATTTGCTCGAGATGCTTGACCGCATGCAAAAAGGTACGCCCGTCGCAGCTCCAGCCAGCATGAGACCTCTAACCATCTGCATACAGAACGCGGTCCCAGTCCGCTCCGCAACTGGTTCATTGCGTCTACTCTCCGCGCAATAGTATCAGACCGCCAGGGTACACATTATGGCCAGCATGACGCGCCGAAGTATCGTCAGCGCGAAGCTGACGATATGATTGGGACCTTCGAGGATCTAGCTTGGCCGATGAAGCTGTTGTATTACGGTCTCGGCATTGCTCTATTCCTTGGAATCCCTCACACATACTTCCGACGCATCCAAGACGTCGACCGGACGCGATTCAACGATGGCGTTAATGCGATGCGATGGAAGGCGTTCCTCCGCTCCCTCTGGAGTGATTCCAATCTGTTGGTGCGCATGCGTTCTTGAGCCACTTGAACATGATCGTGTGCTAATGTATCGACGAACCAGGCGACTGTGCTTATCTCGTACGCCATACATACGTTGCGGTAGCGTGCGCTGACGTTCCTGATAGTGCGACTGTTGCATTCCTGGCTATTCCAGGTCTCGAGGACAATTCGCGTATGCTCGGATTGTTCTCTGTTCTCCTCGCGATCGGGAGCGTTCTCGTCGGCATGTTCTTCGTGTGGAACCATCAGCCCCGGGCGGAATCGTCAGCAGACGTGGGGGTGCGTCCCACGATGCTCGAACTTGTACCCTGCCGCTGACTTATCGTGTGCGATACAGCTCAACTACTTCCTTCAGGCTAAACACCTGACGGATTCGTCCGTGCCGCTGGCGTTCATCCTCTCTGTCCCCGTCGTCCTTCTGCTCTGGAGCTTTTTATGCTTTATTACTGCTATCCTTATATTCGCGTTCCATGGTGCTCAACAGCGACTTGACGGATCGTTCGCTCAGTTCAGCAAGGCGACGAGCCCTGGGACTCTGGCCATGTTCTCTCTCGTTCTCGCATGCGCGTTCTTCGCGTGGTTGTTCATGTGGCGGGTCTGGACTTATCGCAGAAGTCCGCACAGTCTCTCGGGCGTTACGAGATATAGGTTTCTCCCAGGGTCTCTACTTGGACAACGTTCTCATGCTGGGACAGCCCTCGCTAACGTCGCTCGTGCACTCTTGAGAAACATCGCACGCTGGGGGGAGTCTTCTGCTCACCATCGTGGACACTCCCAGCCTAATGTTGGTGGCGGCGTCAGCAGGGAGAAACGGATGTCCACCAGGGATGTGGGTGTGGAATGCGCAACCTTTACTATGCCTCCGCCCAGTACTCTATCCAACAATCTCAACACTCCGACCGTACCGCGTTCGCTTTCGCATATTGCCCGCCGCATCCGGGCAGCGAGAGCGGTGCGCAGCCGGACCTCAATCCTCGACGACGAGAGCGCAATGAACCTCGACTTGCTATTTCCAGATATCCACGACGCTCACGACGTCACTCCCACTGCATCTAAGGTCGTAGCTCGACCATCGACTGTCCGCGAGCGTCGCAGAGCCATAGCCAGGGCTCCGAGCATCGAGGGTGACTTCAATCTAGGGATGCTTTTCCCCACTCCGACCCAAGCGGGTCGCTCCGATAAACCCAAACCTCGAACGCGGAAGAAACAAAATCGCATGAACTTCTCTGTGGGCCGCATTCGCCATGGGAAGATCCAGAGGGCCAATGCGTCTCATTCGGTGCGGGGCACGCGGACGCCAATCGCACACACTTCAGGGCACCACGGTGGTTCTGTCCTCGAGACCGCGCCGAGTTTGAGACCTCGAAGGTCATCTCTTGAATCAGCTGCTATGACATCGGATGTGCGCTGGCAGTCACCGCTCAGTCCTGGCGAGGGGGCGCTGTATGGGGCGCTCGGTGTTGTGTCGGCAACTGTCCAAGCCCCACAGCCGCAAACTGCTGCACAATCCTACGCAGCCACTGTCATGGCTAGACGAGAGCGTGCTTCTGCGGGGTCAGTGCCAGTGGCCACTACTCAAGATACTGCGGAGAAACTACAGAAAGTGTCGATACACACAGGGGCGCCCTTGTTGCCTCCGATACAACTCCAGCACTCAATTAATTTCGCGGATGCGAGTCGCACCTCGCTTTTCAGGACCTTCTCTCAGCCCGTCAGCGACATGCCAGATCAGAGTTCTCATCGGAGGAGGCAGCGTCATGCATCGTTGGACGACTTACAGTCTACGTATTCAAACA